>PVIU01017500.1:0-17512 GCA_004026605.1 Ondatra zibethicus
GCCACACTGATTTCCAAAGTGGTTGCACAAGTTTGCATTCCCACCAGCAATGGATGAGTGTTCCCTTTACTCCACATCCTCTCCAGCATAGGTTATCATTGGTGTTTTTGATTTTAGCCATTCTGACAGGTGTAAGATGGTATCTCAAAGTTGTTTTGAGTTGCATTTCCCTGATGGCTAACGAAGTTGAACATGACCTTAAATATCTTTTGGCCATTTGAACTTCTTCTGTTGAGAATTCTCTGTTCAGTTCAATACCCCATTTTTTAATTGGGTAATTTAGAATTTTAGTGTCTAGTTTCTTGAGTTCTTTATATATTTTGGAGATCAGACCTTTGCCTGATGTGGGGTTGGTGAAGATATTCTTCCATTCAGTAGCTTGTCTTTTTGTCTTAATGACTGTGTCCTTTGCTTTACAGAAGCTTCTCAGTTTCAGGGGTCCCATTTATTCATTGTTGCTCTTATTGTCTGTGCTACTGGGGCTATACGTAGGAAGTGGTCTCCTGTTCCCATGTGTTACAGTCTACTTCCCACTTTCTCTTCTATCAGGTTCAGTGTGGTCAGATTTATATTGAAATCTTTAATCCATTTGGACTTGAGTTTTGTGCATGGCAATAGATATGGATCTATTTTCATTCTTCTACAGGTTGACATCCAGTATGCAAGCACCATTTGTTAAAGATGCTTTCTTTCTTCCATTGTATAATTTTAGCTCCTTTGTTGAAAATCATGTGTTCATAGGTTTGTGGATTAATATCTGGGTCTTCAATTCAATTCTATTGGTCAACGTCTCTGTTTTTATGCCAATACCAAGCTGCTTTCATTACTGTAGCTCTGTAATAGAGTTTGAAGTCAGGGATGGCAATGCCTCCAGAAGTACCTTTATTGTATAAAGGAATGTTTTGACTATCCTGGGTTTTTTGTTTTTCCATATAAAGTTGATTATTGTTCTCTCAAGGTCTGTGAAGAATTGTGTTGGTATTTTGATGGGGATTGCATTGAATGTATAGATTGCCTTTGGTAGAGTTGCCATTTTTACTATGTTGATCCTACCAATCCAAGAGCATGGGAGTTCCTTCCATTTTCTGGTATCCCCTTCAACTTCTTTCTTCAAAGCTTTAAAGTTCTTGTCAAATAGACCTTTCACGTCCTTGGTTAGTGTTACCCCAAGATCCTTTATGCTATTTGTGGCTATCGTGAAAGGTGATGTTTCTCTGATTTCTCTCTCTGCTTCTTTATTCTTTTTGTACAGGAGAGCTACTGATTTTTTGAGTTGATCTTGTATCCTGCCACATCACTGAAGGTATTTATCATCTGTAGGAGTTCTTTGGTAGAGTTTTTCACTTATGTACACTATCATATTATCTGCAAATAACGAAAGTTTTTCTTCCTTTCCAATTTGAATCCCCTTGATCTCCTTATGTTGTCTTATTGCTATTGCTAGAACTTCAAGCATTATATTGAAGAGATATGGAGAGAGTGGACAGCCTTGTCTTGTTCCTGATTTTAGTGGAATTGCTTTGAGTTTCTCTCCATTTAATTTGATGTTAGCTGTCGGCTTGCTGTATATTGTTTTTATTATATTTAGGTATGATTCTTGTATCCATAATCTTTCCAAGACCTTTATCATAAAGGGGTGTTGAATTTTGTCAAATGCTTTTTCAGCATCTAATGAAATGATCACATGGTTTTCTTTTCAGTTTATTTATATGATAGATTACATTGATAGATTTTTTGTATGTTGAATCAGCCCTGCATCTCTGGGATGAAGCCTACTTGATCATAATGAATATTTTTTGATGTGTTCTTGGATTTGGTTTGCCAGTGTTTTATTGAGAATTTTTGCATCGATGTTCATAAGTGAGATTAGTCTGTAATTCTCTTTCTTGGTTGAGTATTTGTGTGGTTTTGGTTTCAGGGTAACTGTAGCTTCATAAAAAGAGTTTGGCAATGACTCTTCTGTTTCTATTATGTGAAACATGTTAAGGAGTATAGGTATTAGCTCTTCTTGGAAGTTCTGGTAGAATTCTGCATTAAAATCCTCTGGTCCTGAGATTCTTTTGGTTTGGAGGTTTTTGATGACAGCTTCTATTTCCTTGCGACTTGTAGGTCTATTTAAATTGTTCACCTGGTCTTGATTTAATTTTGGTATATGGTACTTATCTAAAAAATATCCATTTCTTTTACATTTTCCAATTTTGTGGCACACAGGCCTTTTAAGTAAGACCTAATGATTCTCTGAATTTCCTCAGTGTCTGTTGTTTTGTCCCCCTTTTCATTTCTGATCTTGTTAATTTGAGTGTTCTCTCTCTACCTTTTTGATTAGTTTGGATAGGGGTTTGTAAATCTTGTTGATTTTCTCAAAGAACCTGCTCTTTGTTTCATTGATTCTTTGAATTGTTTTCGGTGTTTCTATTTTGTTGATTTCAGCCCTCAGTTTGATTATTTCCAGTCTTCTACTCCTCCTGGCTGAGTCTGCATTTTTCCCCAGAGCTTCCAGGTGTGCTGTTAAGTCACTAATGTGTGCTTTCTCTGTTTTCTTTATGTGGGCACTAAGTGCTATGAACTTTCATCTTAGCACTGCTTTCATAGTGTCCCATAGGTTTGGGTATGTTGTGTCTTTATTTTCATTGAATTCAAGGAAGACTTTAATTTCTTTCTTTATTTCTTCCTTAACGCAGGAGTGGTTCAGTAGTTGACTGTTCAGTTTCCATATTTGTGGGCTTTCTGGGGGTAGAATTGTTGTTAAATTCTAACTTTACTCCAAGATGATCCGATAAGACACAGGTGGTTACTCCAATTTTTTTTGTATCTGTGGATGTTTACTTTGTTACCGAGTATGTGATCAATTTTCGAGAAGGTTCCATGAGATGATGAGAAGAAGGTATATTCTTTCCTGTTTTGGTGGAATGTTCTATAGATGTCTATTAAATCCATTCAATTCATTACATCTGTTAGTTCTCTTATTTTTCTGTTAATTTTCTGTCTGGTTGACCTGTCCATTGGTGAGAGAGGAGTGTTGAAATCTCCTACTATTAGTGTGTGGGGTTTGATGTGTGCTTTGAGTTCTAGTAATGTTTCTTTTACATATGTGGGTGCTTTTATATTAGGGGCATATATATTCAGGATTGAGACTTCATCCTGATGAATTGTTCCTGTTATGAGTATAAAATGTCCTTCTCCATGTCTTCTGATTAATTTTGGTTTAAAATCAATTTTGTTAGATATTAGTATAGCCACACCCGCTTGTTTCTTAGGTCCATTTGATTGGAAAATCTTTTCCCAACCCTTCACTCTGAGGTAGTGTCTGTCTTTGAGGTCAGACACTTTTTTTTTTGATCCAGTCTATTAGGTGTGTTTCTTGTAAACAGCAGAATGTTGGATCTTGTTTTTGTATCCATTCTCTTAACCTGTGCCTCTTTATAGGTGAATTTAGTCCATTGATATTAAGTGATATTAATGACCAGTGGTTGTTAACTCCGGTTATTCTTTTTGGTGGTAGTGTTTGTGTGTTTCTCTTCTTTGAGTTGTGCTGGTGGAGGGTTCTCAGATGTCTGTGTTATTATGGGTATTATTGGCTTCCTTGGGTTGTGGTTTTCCTTCTAGTACTTTCTGTAAGGCTGGGTTTGTGGCTACATATTGTTTAAATCTGTTTTTGTCTTGGCATATCTTGTTTTCTCCATTGATGGTGAAAGAAAGCTTTGCTGGGTATAGTAGTCTGGGCTTGCATCCATGGTCTCTTAGTGTCTGCAGCACATCTATCCAAGACCTTCTTGCTTTCATGGTTTCCATAGAGAAGTCAGGCGTAATTCTGATAGATTTACCTTTATATGTTACTTGACTTTTTCCTTTGCAGCTCCTAATATTCTTTCTTTATTCTGTGTGTTTTGATTATTATATGGCGAGGGGATTTTTTTTTTGATCCAGTCTATTTGGTGTTCTGTATGCTTCTTGTACCTTCATAGGAATATTCTTCCTTAGGTTGGGAAATTTTTCTTCTATAATTGTGTTGAATATATTTTCTTGGCTTTTAAGCTGTAATTCTTCTCCTTCTTATACCCCTATTATTCTTAGGTTTGGTCTTTTCATGGTGTCCCAGATTTCCTGGATGTGTTGTGTTAAGAATTTGTTGGATTTGCTGTTTTCTTTGATCAATGAATTTATTTCCTCTACAGTATCTTCAGCACCTGAGATTCTTTCTTCTGTGTCTTGTATTCTGTTGGTTATACTTGTCTCTGAAGTTACTGTTCGTTTACCCAGATTTTCCATATCCAGCTGTCCCTCGGTTTGTGTTTTCTTTATTACCTCCATTTCAGTTTTCATGTCTTGAACTGTTTCCATTACCTGTTTGATTGCTTTTTCTTGGTTTTCTTGGGCATCTTTGAGGGATTTATTAATTTCTTCTAACTTTTTTTGTCTTCTCTTCCATTTCCTTAAGGGAGTTTTTCACATCCTGTTTGAGGGTCTCTATCATTTTCATAATGTTACGTTTAAAGTCGATTTCTTCTACTTCTTCCAGATTAGGGTGTTCTAGTCTTCTTGTTGTGTTCACTGGATTCTGGTGTTATCATGTTGCTTTTCAGGTTGTTGGAGAAATTTTTGCATTGGTGCCTGCCCATCTCTTTCTTCAAATACGGCCAGGAGAGTCTTGGCATCTTGGTCCAATCTTTGCTCTGGCTGACTGTGTACTTGGGGGTTTTTTCTTGTTCTGCCCTCTCTTATGTCCCCTCAGCACTGGAGCTGGCTCTCAGATCCCCTCCGCCCTGAAGCAGGCTGAGTTGGGGGATCCTAGGACCCCACAGATGGAAAGGAGTGCTTGGGGGCAAGATGGAATGGGGTAAATAGAGAAGGCCAGTAGCCGGGGAGACGCCCAGCTTAATGGCCAGAAACGTTTCCGGAATTGGAGGGGACTTGTACTCCGTTCCTGGGATCTTCCTGCCAGGCGGGCACACACTTATCCCTCCTGATGGATCTCCTCAGTACCGGAGCAGGGCCTCTTGCTGGGCCAAGGACCTCGCAGACAAAAGGTCTGGCTTGGGGGGGTGTGTAAGAAGCCCCTGTGGCCAGAGCACTCACCGCTGGCTCCCCATATCCTCAGCCCCAAAGCAGGCAGAGTTGGGGGATCCTAGGTCCCCGCAGATGGAAAGGAGTCTGTTACTTGTTTTTTTTTTTCCTCTTGCAGCTTTTAATATTCTTCCATTGTCTTGAATGTTTAGTGTTTTAATTATGTGTTATGGGAAATACCTTTCTGGTTTTGTCTATTTGGAGTTCTGTATACTTCTTGTACCTTGATAGTCACCTCATTTAGGTTTGGGAAATTTTCTTCTATGATTTTGTTGAAAATATTTTCTGTGCATTTGCCTGCATTTCTTCTCATTCTTCTATTCCTATTATTTGTAGATTTGGTCTTTTTCACAGTATCCCATATTTTCTGGATGTTTTGTGTCTGGGCATTTTTATATTAAATTTCTTTTTGGTCTGGGGTGTCAAGTTCTTCTAAATCTTCAGTGCCTGGGATTCTTTCTTCCATTGCGTTTATTCTATGGAATGAACACAAGCTTTCCTCCTCTGTGTGGACTTCCTCAGTCCTCCCTTGCCACTCCTTTGTATTCGCCATCTGTACCTAGGAACACTCTACTTGGGACACCAGGGGCAATGGACAATGGAGGTAGTGTGGGAAAGAGAAGCACCTGCAAGCAGTCTGCTAAGGGTCTGGAGATGAAGCTGGAGAGATTGTAATGGAGGACAAGAAGGAGAGTGAATATTGCCTGCCTGAGACCCAGCCTGTGCTGGGTGTCCCAAGTGGAACGTGTTTCTAGGTCCAGGTTGCTAATACAGATGAGTGAGAGTAGAGGGCTTGGAGGTCTACACAAAGGAGGAAAACTGAATTTATAACAAAATTCTACGTAATCCCCAGAGCATGGAGGTTGGGTAGGAGGAGAGACACCTGCAAGCAGTCTACTACAGGGCTGGAGATGAGCAATTGCCTTGGAGGATAGGAAGGAGAGTAAAAATTGCCTAGCCAAGCCCCAGTTGGGTGTGGTCACTGGGAGTCTCAGCTAGAAAGTAGTTTGAGGATAAGATAAAGCAATGGCCATGGGCTAGAATGGAGGGATGAGAAAGTCCACAGGTAAAGGGAAAGCTGGGTCCACTTCAAGGTTCAGTGGATTCCCCAGAAAAAGAAAGTAAGGATGGGAGGAGAGGCATCTGCAAGCAGTCTTCTAAAGGCCTGGGCATGAAACTCTGTCATTGTTTTTTGTAAGTGGGGAAAACCAGGGTAAAAAGTAATTAATATACCTCAATAGGACTGGGCAACTCCAGTTGGCGCAGGGATTTAACTTTTAACTGTTATTCTGTTTCACAAATGAGACATTACATTTTATTCATCAAAGTTTTAACTGACTGCAAAAGTGGTTAATTAAGAGAAAGGCAGTTATACTGGGGGATAGGGAAATACATCATAAGATATTTAGGGAGTATTTAATAGCAAATGGTACATGTGCTCTATCCTGACACCCTCATATTTTATTCCTAAGAAAGGACGAGTAAATATCTATGCTGTTCATCAAAATGTCAAGACTTAGACTTTTTCTTCTTTGAATGTAGCATCATGTAGAAAATGGTTGATGAGGCTTACCTTCTATAATACGGAGAGAAATTGTTTAATTTTAAGAGTATTTGGGTGTGGTTAATTTTAGTGCATAATTTGTAAAAAGCATTGCATTGCTTTTTATAATAAAGTTTTTTCCCCCTCCCCCTGAGGCTTCATTATCATGTAGGCATGTTTTATTTTCTTTGTCTTTTACATGCAATCTTTTCCCCAAATTAATAAAGCTCTTCAAAAATTGGAAATTCAGACCAGTAAAGACTTCCATCTGGTGAGCTGTCACTACAATTGAATACTGAATAGTGACCGTAACTGTAGAGTGTGACCTGAAAGAGTTGCCTGAGCTCTGGAAAACCACAGGAGTTCTCAGAGCCAGAGGACTTTTCTGCTATAGTAGAGTGTCCAGAGTAGCCCATGTGATTTTGATGATGGTGTGCCCAGTGCAGACTATGCGTATAGCATGCGGTGCTTTGAATAGGCATGGCCTCCATAGACTTGTGTGTTTGAATGATTGGCCCACAGGGAATGGCACTATTAGGAGATAGGAATGGCCTTGTTGGAAGAAGTGTGTCATTGTGGGAGAAGGTTTTGAGGTCTTATACGCTTAAGCTACGCCCAGTGTGGCACATGGTCTCTCCTTCTGCTGCCTGAGGATCAAGATGTAGAACTCTCAGCTCCTTCTCCAGCAACATGTTTACCTGCACGCTGCCAGGCTTCTCACCATGGTGATACTGGACTAAACCTCTGAAACTGAAAACCAGCCCCAGTTAAATATTTTCCTTTATAAAAGTTGCTGTGGTCATGCCGTCTCTTCACAGCGATAGAAATCTTAGTTAAGATATAATGCAACATATTATTATTGTTAGTATTAACATTTCTTTTTCTGATTGTTAGTTAGTTTTAATTAATTGGGTTGTATTGCATAGTAAGCTCTTTATTGATAACACACTATATCAGGCAATAGTTACCCACAGCAGCAGGCATAGTGGCAATCCTGCATTTCCGAACCCAGCTTTCTACCTGCATCTGGTGTCCCCCCACTTCTCTACTGGGCACTTCTTTTAATCTTCCATACTAGTTCTTGTTCATCTTTTCATCCTCTTACTACTGAATCGTGCAGGGATGAATTCTTGGATCTCTGTCTGTACTCATTCTCTTGGGATCTCTTTTATTATCACATTTACTTTGTCTACTCACAAATTTATGTCTCCAAACTGGAACTCAATTATAGATTCATATATTCAATTGCCTATTAACATCTCCACTTAGATACTTTATAGATACATTAAACTAATCATGCTAATAACAGAACACTTGGATTTTCTCCTAAAATATGCTGTACCTGCCTTCTTGCCTATCTTCAAATGCTACAGCGAAAACCTCAGACGAGTAAAACCTACACGATCTCAAATCTTTTTTGGGCTTTTCCTTCATGTTTGACATCATTCTTTCAGAATTCTTTTTTACATGATCTTTGGGTCTTCCCAGAGTCTTAATCCTTACTAGTACCCCTGCTACAATCCAGATTCAAGCTTCATTCATTTAAAACAATTAAATTTGTATTTGTGTGTTTCTGTCACGGGTGTGAATGTCACATGTATGCACTCACCTACAGAGTCCAGAAGAAGGTACCTGATTCCTAGTGTGATGGTTTGAATAAGAATGGTCCCTATAGACTCATAGGTTTGAATGCTTCACTCCCACTTTGTGGAGCAGTTTGGGAAGGATTAGGAGCTGTGGCCCTGTTGGAGGAGATGTGGCTTTCTTGGAGAAAGTGTATTACTGGGGTTGAGTTCCGAGGTTTCAAAAGCCCATGCCAGGCACAGTGTCCCCCCACCCCCTCCTGCTTGTGGATCATATATAAGCTCCCAGTTACTGCTCCAGAACCATGCCTGCCTGCCTGTTGCTGTCTTTCCCATCATAACGTTCACAGACTCACCCTCTGAAACTGTAAGCAAGTTTAAGTCGCAATTAAATGTTTTCTTTTACAAGTTGCCTTGGACATGGTGTCCCTTTACAGAAAAGCAAACAGGGCACTCAGAAACTGGAGTTACGGGAAGTTGCTAGCTCCTTGCCTGATGTGCGCGATGGGGATCAAACATGGGTCCTCTGGAAGAGTAGCAAGTGTGCCTAGCCATTGAGCAATGTCACCAGCCCCGCAAGCTTCATTCTTGTGATTGCCTTGTAATTGGTTTTATTGCTCCCACTTTGCACAACACAATGCTTAGAGTGATCTGTTTGAAATGCAGCTAAGATCCTGCTCACAACTGGTGGTTCCCACTTTATTCAGATAAAACTAAATACATTAAAAAAAAAAACAAAAGACAAAAGAAGTTGCTAATAAAATGTCCTGACTATTTTTCTTCTCTGTTTCTCCGACTTCCCACTCTTTGGCCACCCTTGCTTCCCTGCTTTCCCTTAGAGACAGGATGGTACACTCTTCTCAGGGTAGCTATGGCAGCTCTTCTCTCTGTTTCTGATACTCTGCTCCCAAATGTTGGAAACTCTATCTTCTCACTTTAAAATCTTCGCCCATCTTTTTACTTATTTATTTATTAAATTTAATTTAGTTTTATTTTATGTGTTTAAGTATTTTGTCTGTGTGGACACATATGCACCGTGTCTTTCCCCTGTGCTTGTGGAGGCCTGAAGAATAAGCTACCTGGTGTCTGCGAAGGCCGCAGGAGGGAGCCAGATCTCCTAGATCTGGAGTTATGGAGACCTGCCATGAAGATGCTAGGAACGGAGCCTGGCTCCTCTGCTAAAGCAGCAAGTGATTTTAAGCACTGAGGGAGCCATCTTCCCAGGCACTGGGCACCATGTTTATAACTTCTCATGGTCCTGGTCTTCATAGATCAAGTTTAGGTGGCCCAAGAAATGGCTGCACTTTATTTCTTTAGTGCATTTACCACTTAATAATACACTCACAATTTTATTATTTATTTCATCATCAGCTCTTCCAATCTGATCACTTACGCTCTATATGGAAGTGATTTTGCAGATACAGCTGCTACTGACTTCCTGATGCTAGAATAGTGCATAGCATCCACGGGTGGGAAAAATACTCCAGAGTGACATGGCAGACATTTACTAACCACTTGTTGAATAAACAGAAGATTTATCATTCTTTATGAATTAAACTTGGTGCTTTTGATACTTTACCACTAACTCGTTGCAGCGTTGGGAGCCTTACTAACATGTATTACATCATACTAACTGTATTTTCAGACTGAATTTTAGTTCACTTGCAAGAACAATTTTAAATATATGACACACACAAGAGCAAGGAAGATTTCAGTTATATGACACACATACATGTATACATCTTGGCTTATGATATGCTTATTTTTTAAAGTGTGTGTGGTGTGGTGTGTGGTGTGTAAGATGTGTGTACAGGTGTCTCTGTGTGTGTATGTATGGTGTGTGTGTGCTTGTGTAGGTGTGTGGTGTGTATGTATGGCATGTGTGTGTGGTGTGTATGTATGGCATGTGTGTGTGGTGTGTATGTATGGAGTGTGGTGTGTACATGTTTTCCCCTGTAAGTGCATGTGGGGATCAGAGGTTGACTTTATCCTCCTCAGTCATTTTCCAGCATGCCTTTTTGAGACACGATCTCTTACTTAACCTGGAGCTTGCCAATTTGGCTAGGCTGGCTTTGCAGTGAGGCAGTGATCTACTATCTCTGTTTCCCAGAGTTCTGGGGTCCCAGGTGGGTGCTGCCACACTAGGCTTCTCCTTGGGTTCCAGCTGGGATCTGAACTCAGGTTCTCACACTTGCACAGCAAGCTCTTCACTTCCTGGGGCCTCTGCACAGTATCCGTTCTAGTTTTCTTGGAGCAGAGACATGAACGTTTTCATCTATGTTGTGTAGTTATGGAAACTACATTGGATCTGTTTTTTTCTTTTCTTTTCTTTCTTTCTTTCTTTCTTTCTTTCTTTCTTTCTTTCTTTCTTTCTTTTTTTTTTATAATTCTGCTATGCAGTTCAGAGTGAACATGCTTCTGCTTCCCACTTTCTGGGAGTCTATGTGTAATCCCCTGCCCAGCATGTGTACCCCCTGCCCAGCATCACCATGTGTAACATCCTGCCCAGCATCACCATGTGTAACACCCTGCCCAGTATCACCATGTGTGTAACCAACCCTCTGTCCAGCCTCACCTCAGTTAACTCACAGTTTTCACCAAACAACAATGGAGACCATCACAGCCATTTAAGAAGTTAAGAGGAGTTTATCTCTCATCTCTTTAGCTTTTAATTGTCTTTACATTCAGCTTTCACTACATAACGCAATACTGAATTTTCTCACTGCTTGGGAAGCAGGCAATAGCTACCCTTACTGCCTGCTCTTTTCTTCCTGACAATTGGTGGAGCTATTATATTATATGTATGACTGTCCAATGAGTAAAAGGCCAGCTGTCACTCTAAGTGACACATAGACCTGTGTCTCTGTTCATTTAATTGAGTGGTCGTGTGGATGGCTGCGTGTCACTTTACCTTCAGAAAACTTCTATTCAACTTCCATTGTATTGAATACACTCTGGGTTTGATGCTTCAGGGAGGAGGTAGTGAAGGCAGAAAGCATTGACAGTTTGACAGATTTGTAAAGTCTGAACACAAGTCTGAACACATTTCCTACTTCAATGTGTATATCTTCCGCCAATAGTTGCGTCGTTCCTCTTTACAAGTGACAGCTAGTAGGGATTTAATCTTTGATTTTATAAAAGGAAAACAGATTCTTGAAACATCTAAGAGCTGAGCTAATCTATTTTTAAGATTTGGACATAGTTCCTTAACAAGGTTCCTCTATAGTTGAATGGGAATAATAAAACCATGGCTGTGTCGGCCCGATTGTACCTGTCCTCTTGCTCCAAGTCAAGGCAACAATGTGTGTCTGTAGTTGGTCTCCTTGATGTTACTGAGTCACAGGATGAGCCTGAAAAGGAAGTGGTCATATTAATTGGCTACAGGTGATGGTCAATGAACTGGTGCTTTTCTTAGCAGCATCTAACATGTAGGTTTTGTCTTAAGTGCCCTGTGATGTTAAGCAAAAATTCTAAATTGTCATAAACCTGGTGGCATAGTCCTCTGCTTGTTTTAATAATCCATTATAAAAGTTAAGAGTTACACTCATCAGGTTTGGATTTGGGAGTAGGTAGAGGAGAGTCCTTTATTTTCACTCTAAAAGTTGGAGGAGTCCAGGCAATTTATCCTTCATCCAAACACCAGTGCCATCACATTTGTGACGAGCCTGACACTCAGGTTGGGTCTGGAGATTAATTCTTTTAAAACTGTGTCTTTGGGAAAGGAGTGGAGACCAGCTTCAGTAAGATGAACACAGCAGAGAAGGCTAATGTATTCACAAAAATTCATTTCTTCTCTTTCTGGTCACATCACCAGATTAATTTTCCTATCTTCTTTGGGTTATTTAAGATGATGAGTCTGAGTTTTGTGCTGGAGAAACTGGAATGAATTGATAGGTATCAACTTGTTGCTAATGTGCTTAGTGCTTAAGAAACAGGCATCTTCTCTTTGGCTGAGTGCAGGCCTTGTGATATGGAACCTCAGGATGGAAAGATCTATAATTCCTGATTAGGAATTGCTCAGCTAGGAGCATCTGTATTAGTGTATAACTTGATTCTCCTTCCCTCCCTCCTCCTTCTCTTCTTCTCCCTACCCCTTTCTTTTTATGTTCCCCTCTCTCTCTCTGCCCCCATCTATATGTGTGTGTATGTGTGTATGTGTGTGTGTGTGTGTGTGTGTGTGTGTGTGTGTGTTGGATGATATTACAGTCTTTTAGCCACAGCTAGGGTGAATAGGAAGAAGGTACCTGGGGTAAATAAGGCTGTTTGAAATTCCTTTGCAGATATAAAGTAGGGGAGATTGATTTTAGAGCTGAGGAAATAAAGACCACAAACAGAATGCCATATTTTGAACTGATGCGGCCATTGTAAGTCACAAACTTATAGCAACTGCAGATGTATATGGCAAGTCTTCCCAGAAGAGGCCCACCAACAGCCAGTCTTGGATGGAGAAGGGCCTTGGCAACCATATCTCCTGTTACTAAACTATTTGCCACTGATGGACTCAAGAAGAGGACAGTCATTGGCTTCAGTTGTGTATCCACTTGGTACCCTGTCAGGTTTCAATGGAAAGTTTCAATCCAACGATTATACATTTGGCCCTGGATCAAAAAATGGATCCTAAAACCACCCCAAATTCATTAATCTGGGGAAGTGACTGGTAGGGATTGATGGGTGTCACAAGGATAAAGGAGATAATACATGGTAATGGAAGAGACTAATATGAATCTATTTTATCTATATAATGAAAATCTATCTATATAATGAAATTATCCAGGAACTAAGTTAATAAAAATGAGACTATACTCTTTATTACTTATGGTATAAAATATGGATCTAGAAAAAGAAAAAGCTGACCTAAATATTTTATGCAGCCCAAATAGAATAGTAGTTTGATCAGACAAAAGGGGGTAATTGGAGAGAGCTGAAGCGAGTGATATTTGTGAAATTTGTGACATTTGCATAGGGGACATTGTTTGGCATCTGAGTGATAAGGAGATTTGAAGAAATTGGATGAGATGTGAGGCTAGAAGTCAGGGTGTAGGTTAGTTCCAGCATCATCAACGGGGCAAAGAAACTGATTGTAGTGGTAGATGAACAGTGTGATGATAGCATATGGATAAATGACTGGACTGAGACAGGGGGATGGCACACAAGTAGGAGGAAGAAGGAATGTGGTGGTTGTTTATAGGGGAGGCTTTGTTAAGCAATGTGCTTGCTGATGAGTGGTTAATGAGGAATAAGGCCATTGATATTTTCCTTTAGGATCTCTTACTGGGATCATTTCTCTGCATGGTAGCTTTGAGTTAAATATTACTACGATATAACAATAAAGGAGTGGCCACTGACTGGACAAGTGTAAGCCCAAGCAGCATTAAGACAGCGTAGAGAGGTGTAAGATATATTTGGGCATGGCACACTTTTCTATAGCACAAGTGTGAACATTTTGAGTGTCTTTCATAACTGGATAGAGTGGTAGATAGTCACGACAGAAGTTGCAGCAGAGTCCTGAATATCTTGAAGTGCATACAAAGAAGTTGTAGGTACACGGCATTGTGGTAACTGAGTATGTTCAAGCCTGTGAGCGTGAGCTAGAAAGATCATATGAAAGCAAGGCTGACATGCCAAGTTTGAAAATCAACTAATGGTCATTTTTTTGTTTTGTTTTTTCTAATCAGAAATTTTGGGTGATGAAGTTGGAGATGTATGGACTTTGGGGCTTTTTGGAAAGAGGAGAGACATATGCATGTGCTTTGAAAATACTGTTCTGCTAGGGAAGATGAATTAGAGATGAGAAAAACAGGAAAGGCTGAAGTGCATAAAAGGTTACGGCAATGTCCAGGTAAGAATAGTGGGGGACATTAAGTAGAATGGTCAACACACTGATGATGACAATGTTGAGAAGTTGATGTTTGGGGTTGGAAATGAGAGAACATTGTAACAATCTGTTTTTACAGAGACAAGTAGACACTCTAAAAACGATTCTGTAATGCTGTGCAGATTTGAAGATGCCATTAAAGATGTTGAGGGGAGGAACTTGGTGTGACAGAATTGTATTTTACATCCGATCTGTGGAACGAAGTTACGCTCATCCCCGGAGAGCATTCAGAATCCTGTGGCCTCTCATGACTTTCTCCTCGGCCGCTCTACACCAAGCCACATCTACTCTTGCCTGCTTTGTTATATAGCTCTTTAGATTTCATATTTCCACTTCGGCTTTCTGTAAACTATTCTCAATGCTATAGCCAACAATTTCCTTTGAAAATATAAGAACATGCTTCTTAGTATCTTTCATTTCCTTCTGTTCTTTGAGTGGAGAAAAATTCTATCATCTACAAAAAGCTTCACCGCCTGTCATCTCTCTGTTTCTCCTCTCCCATCCACACACCCCTACAAACCCACCATCTGACCTCATATCACACCACTGGCTTCTATAATGCAAGCATGATTTCTCTCTTTCTTTCCAACCCAATGAATAACATTTCTTGTTTTTTTAACTTACTTATTATTTTACTATATTATTTTTGTATTTGTATTTATTTTTCTATATTCCTCAGTAGAATGTTATATTGAAAATATATATATAATATGTGGTACACACACATACACACACACTTACACATTCCTGCTGTGTATAGCCACTTCTCAATATTTGTTGGATGAATACATTTCCAGGAAAATAAAACTAAAACAGAAAAATTAAAATTGGGATTTTTTTCTTAAGGAGGTAGAACATTGATAGATAATCTCACATGAATTTATCTATCTACCAAAAGTTTTTAAACACTTTGAAATTCATTACATACGTAATCAAGTCACAAAGAAGCTATTCAATTGTAAATTCTTAAATGCAAAAACTAGGCTTTCAGAAAGAGATTTGACGGCACACACAGTTAAAAGAGGTATCGTAGACACCTATGTCCCAGAAGAGGTAGGAAGGAGGCTAAAGGGAGTGGGTCTTGCCACTGCTGTCAAATTCACCTCTTCATTGGGAAGATGAGTGCCAGGGAGAAGGTACAGCTTGTTGGAAGGGCTCAGAGACCTTTTAGTTGTGTATCTCTGAGATAGTTAGAAGTAATAACTGAGAAACATATGACGTCATGTGTCATCACTTTGCTCAAGTCCTGAAATTCAATAATGCTGTAACTTGAGCCATAAGCTTTTCTTTCGGAGATGTGTTTTATAACACAACACATGAAGGGTAAGTGGAAAACATTGTAACTGTGTATGATCTGTTCTAAATATGTCAAATTGAAAAAGGTGAAGTTAATAAAGTCAGCCTTTGAATTGCTTGGCTAATGTATTCATTTGTAAATATTGATTGGATTTTTCACTTGTCCCAGACACCGTTCTGGATAGTGATACAAGATTTAAAAATGTGCTTGCTGTTTCTCTTTACAGCTGGGATAGACAGGTAGGTGAATTGGTAGTTACTTACTGTGCAAAAATATTATGATAAGAGTCACACAAAAAGTACCATGGAGGCAATAAGAAAGAAATATCTAACCAATCACAGAAAGATATTGTTTGTAGTATCTAGGATATAAATGTGAAGAGGCAGCATTTCAAGAGAAAAGGCAGTATTCATGGCTTCCTGTGCACATGAGTGTGTGCACACAGACAAACATGCTTACACACATTCACGCATGCACACACCTCTCTCTCTCCATGTGTGTGTAATGTCATATCAACAAACATAGCGATCCTAACATAAAAATAAGTTTATATCATTTTAAATTAATCAAGTTTGATAGTTGAATTCATAAAAGATACAGCATCTTTATATGAGATGGCTCAAAAGTTAAAATTTGAGGGTGAGGTTCAGGGCAAAGGTTGTATTATAAAGTGCTATTTCAGTATTAGGAGTTGTGTGTAGACAATGGCTAAAGATGCCAGCACGAACGAGATCATTCAGAGAGTCAAAACCAAGAGAGGGCTAAGAATAATCTCTTCTGATTTGGTGTCAGGGGAGAAACCTGGGAAAGAAATGTTGGAAAAATATCCAGAGAAGAGAACATCCCCGTGGACACCTGGGATCCCCTCCAGGGCCAAGTATCTTGCCAGTCCTAAAATGACTCCCTTAATGTAGATGTCTTATTCCCTTCTCCAGTATCCACCTTTCCTCCATCTCCACCCTCCCACTCCCCCAAGCTCTCCCCAGTCCTTCCCTTCTCCCTTCTCCTTTCCCCTCTCCCCTTCCCCCGCCCCCACACCCCCACCTCTATCCCCACCCCCGTGCTTCCAACTTTTGCCTGATGATCTTGTTTGCTTCCAACTTCCAGGAGGATCTGTATATGCTTCCTTGGGTTCACCTTGCTATTCGGCTTCTCTGGGCTTGTAAGCTAAAAGCTTAGTGTCCTTTGTTTTATGGCTAGGGTCCACTAATGAGTGAGTACATACCATAATCATCTTTCTGGGTTTGGGTTACCTCACTCAGGATAGCGTTTTCTATTTCCATCCATTTGCATGCAAAATTCAAGATGTCATTGTTTTTTACTGCTGAGTAGTATTCTAATGTGTATATAATCCACACTTTCTTGATCCATTCTTCCATTGAGGGGAACCTAGGTTGTTTCCAGGTTCTGGCTATTACAAACAATGCTGCTATGATCATAGTTGCACAAATGCTTTTGTAGTATGATTGGGCTTCTCTTGGGTATATTCCCAAGAGTGGTATTGCTGGATCCTGTAGTAGGTTGATTCCCAATTTCCTGAGAAACTGCCACAGTGATTTCCAAAGAAGTTGCACAAGTTTGCATTCCCACCAGCAATGGATGAGAGTTCCCCTTACTCCACATCCTCTCCAGCATAGGCAAACGTTGGTGTTTTTGATTTTAGCCATTCTGACAGGTGTAAGATGGTATCTCAAAGTTGTTTTGATCTGCATTTCCCTGATGGCTAAGGAGGTTGAACATGACCTTAAGTATCTTTTGGCCATTCGAACATCCTCTGTTGAGAATTCTTTATTCAGATCCTTACCCCATTTTTTAATTGGGGTATTTAGAATTTTAATGTCTAGTTACTTATTTGGGCATCAGAGGAGAGGGTGCCGGAACTAGCCTTGTCCCATAGTCACACTGATGAATATCTTGATCACCACCATTGAAATTTTGTCCGATGGATGGGGGTAGAGACAGAGACCCACATTCACATCAGAGCAATGGACTGAGCTCCCAAGGTCTAGTTGAAGGGCACAAGGTGGGAGAAGAGGAGCAAGGAAGTTAGGACAGTGTGCCTGAACTAATAGGAGCTCACCAAATCCAGCTGGACTGGGACTGAACGAGCATATGATCAAACCGGGCTCTCTGAATGTGGCTGCCAATGG
>PVIU01017500.1:17612-41865 GCA_004026605.1 Ondatra zibethicus
GTTTGGATGGAGAACATATGATTTACGGATTTTTGAAAATCAGGTTTATCATGCTGAGAGAAAGGTACAGCATGGATGCAATTACTTAGGCTCTGTCTTTCTCCTGCTCATGGTTTCCTGTCCTCTTCTTTCCTAACACTTCCTCCAAAGTTTCTCTGCGGCTTTTAAATCCCACCCTTTTGACCCGCACAATATTCATCATGTTGTGGGCCATAGTATTTCTGAAGGATCAAATCACAGAAACTAATAAAATGCAGATAATGACATTTTGTCGACCATATGGCCCATCTATTTCTTACCGAGTTTAGGGATGTCATGTAGGGCAAGTGGGGCGTGGGCACTGAGACGCTTAAGGATGCCGGTGGGAAGCACCGTGATTACTGACTGGGACAAAATGCGGATGAGCTGGTCTGTGTCTAATCCTCTGTGGCTTCCTGTATGACACACTGTAATGAAAACACCACCGCAAATTACAAGAGTTGTCAAAATAGGCTACTAGGAAACTTCTTTACTCTGGAGTTTGTTAACCAAAGACGAATACCATGTTGCAGGGAACACATAGCCGCCTGGCTTTCTATGGACATGCACAGAAGTAGAGCAATTGAGATACAAGGAAGGTGGAAAGTGTTGGGGATTGAGAGAATAGTGTACTATAAATGGGAGCATAGAACTCAGTTGAATGTGAAATTTCATTCATGGGGATAAAAATCATACTTACTTTGTTGTTGTTATTGTTTTGAGACAGGATTTCACTAGGTAGCCTTGGCTAGCCTGGAGTTTCCTATGTAGACCGGGCATAACTCAAACTCACAAAGATCCACTTGCCTTAGCCTCTCAAGTGTTGAAATTAAAGGAGTGCATTACCATGCCCAGATGACATCTACTTTTGAATGACAAGTATTTAGTTGGAGTGTTGAACGTCATCTGCCTTTTTAATTTTTTTTTCTGTACTTTGCTTAAGAGATTTGTAGTGTGTGATGCAATAGTTAAATGCAAACTCCTTTCCATAAAATTTTCTAAGTATTTCAGTCCTTCCAGGAGATTTATATATAAAAGCCATGTGCTGGTGTCATGCCATGCAGCTTCAAGGTATTTGAGAAACTAAAAGTTCTGAACAAAATTCTTATTGGAGCCACAGTGTTACAACAGTGATAGACACAGTGCCAAGCGCTTTTCCAGATTTTCTCATTTACTCCTCTGAAAATCTCTAGTCATGTTCCTTTGTCTCCTCTTGTTACACAGAAGGTGTCAGAGAAGGGTATTCACAGGGGGTGCAGGGCAGAGTGATGCTCCAACCCAGAGTCTGAGGCCAGAGCCACATCCCATTGCTTAAGGCTGACCTGTTTTATGCCCCATTCTGCACACGGTCTGGTGTGCTGCCTACTCAAGCCTCATAACGGCATAAAGTAGAGGAACCACAGAAACAACTGATAATTTGAATATGAAGTCCGTAGACAATGAAGTGACTTACTTATGATCTCTTACACATAAAAGGCAGAGTGGACTGCATTTTAGGTTCCTTGCTTCTGTTTTAGACTTGTTGACGGCTAACTCATTTATTTTAGAGTCTAGAATTTTTCCTTGGGCGGGGAGAGGGATTCAGTGACATATTTCTCTTTGTGGATCTCTCTGTGTGTTGATCTACTTATATGCAGATGTTTTAATATCATTAACATGTCTCTTGAAAGTAAAGAAACAGGAAAGCAAATGAACTTCTCTGTGATTCTTAATTCCAGGGGTGACCACAAGGTTATCTTTAGGGGTCAGAGAGAGATTTGGAAGAATGAAGTGTTGGGTATAGCTCACAGAAGAACCAGCTCTCCAGAAATAAGCACCATGATCCCCCTTTGAGTTGCTGTCGAGAAAATGAAACAAAGATTTCCGTGCTTTTGATTGAGTCTGAAGCTTCCAGTTTGTTGTTGTCCTTCTGTTCTTTCATCCAAAACTGAGAGGGACACAGGTATGGGCAGCAGATCCATGCCTGGCTCAGTCATCACCCGGGAAGCTTGCCCCTGCAGTAGATGAGAACAAATACAGAGACCTACAGTCAATGCGCAGAGTAGGAGACCTTGGAATACTCAGTACTTGCTCCTAAAAGGGACAATTAGGGCTATGTAGAAAGTCCTTGTCTCAAAATAAAACCAACTGTCAGAAAGCAAAACTAAAAACAAAAACCAACCAAACAAAAAAAAAACAAAACAAAAAAACTCTTAACCAATAAAACCAAGCAAGTCAACAAACTAACCATCTGCTGCCCCAAACCTTAGAAGCCAGTTAGTTAGAAAAATACAGCATAAACATGCACCTATTGCTGTATTAGATAGTAGGTGAGGAGCAATAGGCAAAGAAGGTGAAAGACACCCGAAACACTGGCCATCTTTCAAGGAAGGGGCTGTCCTGAGTAGGAGGCAATATGGCAAGAATGTTAACACGAGACCCAAAGTGAGAATCACCGAAAGGAAAGTACAAAGTACTGTGTGGTTCAAGAGGGGTTGAACATCTGGTTGTGGGTAATTCAGAAAGTTTCGTAGGGTGGGTAAGGTTTCAACAGGGGAGAGATGTATGTGAGGTGAGAACAGGGGAAATTCTAGCAGAGTGGTTTTCAGTGAGAAGGAATAGAAGGAAGTTTGTGTATTTTGCCCTAGTTTATTAAAACTACAAGCCTTTTAATGGCTATCTAAAAAGAGGAGAGACATGAAATACACTAAAATTATACCTGAATTATATGTTGATGGCTATTTTCTTCTAAGGAAGTTGAAGAGCTATGTGATCAAAATAATTGGAATAACTGTGTGTCCTTTATAGTAGTTGGGGACTAAAAAAGAATCTAGTGCATAAGTAACTGGCCCTAGTGGGAAAAGTCACTGGTTGAGTCAAAAACAGATTTGGAAGGATCTTTCAAGTTTCTTCTGCTCCTCCATAATACAAAGTGGAATTTAAAAATGGGCAATATTAATGAAATGAGAAGAAAAATGTTGCAGATCCTATTTGCAATCTATAATTTTAATAACAATTTCTTCCTAAATATGTTAAGTTTACAAAGGTCTTTACCTCACACACACCCCAAAACTATTTTACACCTGATAAAAACCTCACAGCTCATCATGCTAGAATGCTTGAGACTCATTAAAACATACCAAATACATTCATTTCCAGTTATCAAGTCAATGAAAGTTCCAGAAGGTTTCTCTGTTGAGCATAACCTCTATGACATATGTGTGGCTACTCCCAAGGGCTCTCTCGTGGTGGTTACAGACATGAACTCCGTTCTTAGCTCATGGAGACCCTTAGTGTTTCAGGGTAGAAGGTAAAGTTTCTCAGGAATTTTTCCCCAATTTGTTTAGGTTGCTGCACTCAATCATGTTTCAAGGAATAAAGGCACCATGGAAGGTTAGAATGAGAGAAGCCAGGACTTGGGTGGGGGGAGTTTGACACTGGCCAGTTTTTAGATGCGGTTGTGAGGTGTCCTGTAAGCGAAGTATAAGCTCAGACAAATGGAATTTCCTTCAGAGTAAACATGATGTTCTAATCACTTGATTTAGAGCTCTTCTAATCTGGTTCCTCTTAATCTGGTAACAAGAATCTAGTATAAACTGAGAAATGACTAACATGTTAATCCACGTTAATCAAATATCAGGAAATCCTAAATTTAAGTGACTCAAGTGATTCATTTTTAAGAGTTTCAAAGTTAAAGGAAATCATCTAAAGAAGATTCTTTCTTCCCATTTTAACCTTTCATTTCTTTTTTTAGTTTTTATACTTTCTTAGACAACAGACACACACATGTATTACTTCCTGTTAATTCTTTGAGAGTTTTGTAAATTCTATCTTGATCATGTTCATCTCTTCCCTCATCTCCTCCCAAATCTACCACCCATTCCATACCCAGCTAATACTGTGACCTAATTTTTAAAACCCATTGAGTCCCACTAGCACACCTATATACTCTTAGGTGGGTGGCCATGAACTAGAGTGTGCTGGACCTACCAGGAACCAGGCCATGAAAGAAAGCCATCCCCATCAGGTAGCAATTGATTGCTCAAAGAGATAAGAATGGGATTCTATGTCTAATTTTCCCCTTCACGCTAGGATATTTTTGTGGTTTGGGCTTGTGCAGGTCTTCTGCATGTTGACACAAACACTGTGTGTGTATATGCGCAACCAGCCTATTGCGTCTGAAAACGCTTTTCCATTGCATCTGGTTCTTCCAGTCTCTTTTGCAATAATCCCTGAATCTTGACAGTTTAGTGTATAGGTGTCCTGTTTAGGGCTGAGCACTCCATTGTCACCTGTTCTCTACACTTTGAGCAGTTGTGACTTTCTGTGTAAATCATCATCTATGGTAAAAAGAAGTTTCTCAGCTAGGGTTTGAGTGACAGATTAATCAATTGGTATTAATTAATTAATAATGGGAGTTTGTTGGGAGTTGTTTTAATATGATTCACCATTAGTGGTATATTAATAGTAGGTTCTGCTTTAGGATCCATGATCTCTCTAGGCTCTTGGCAGTGATAATTGCGATAAATAAGGGCTTTATCTTGTGGAATGTACCTAAAATCTAATCAGGAAGTGGTTGGTTACTCTCATGACAATCCTGAGCCAGTGGACCAATCTTGCCAGGCAGGTCCTGATTGCACCTCTCAGCATTCAGAGTTGGAGAAGATTGGTGGTTCCTTTACTCCTCCTCTTACATCCATAGCACTCCAGCACCATGAAAACTAGCCAGTGGGGATGGAGCTGGGTTTCTCCACTTTCTGTGCCTCAAGTGCGTGATGTCATCAGCAATAACAGGGTCTTCACCATCAAGTTCTGGAGGGTAACTGAAAGCAATGACCTCATCTGAAACATTTCAGAGTCCATGGGACCTCTCTGTCCAAAAATTCCAGTAGAGATACCTCATTATTTTTTTTTAATTTTTTTAAAATTGAAAATAGATTCTTCTCTCATACAATACATCCAAAGCATAGTTCCCCTCTCTCCACTCCTCCCAGCTCCCTGCCATCTCCCCTCTGCCCCAGATATGCCCCCTCTCTGTTTCCTCTTCAGAAAAGAGCAGGCCTCCAAAAGATTACAGCCAAACAGGACAAAACAAGACAGTGAGACAAACCAAATTCTTTCATATCAAGACTGGACAAGGCAACCTGATGGAGGGAAGAGTCCCAAGAGCAGGCAAAAGAGTCAGAGACACCCCCACTCTACTGTTTGTGTCCCACAAAGCCACCAAGCTAACAGAGGACATATGCAGAGAAACTGTTGCAGACTCTTGCGGCCCAGTGCTTGCCACTTCATCTGCTGTAAGCCCGTATGAGCCCTGCTTAGATGATTCGGTGGGCCATGTTCTCCTGGTGTCTTCCATTCCCTCTGACTCCTACAATCTTTCTTTCCCCTCTTCGTTCTCCAAGGAGAGGGACCTGATGGAATCCAACAATTTAGACCTCATTCACGACACCAAGCTTCTTAGTTGATGTTTTGTGGTATCTAGTAGGGGTATTGCTAAGTCAATTTAAGCTCTTCTTACATATGTATAGGGTTATGTCTTAGGCAGACTCTGCAGTAATAGCTTTTCATTTGACTTTATTTGGTGTCTGTTCTCCTCCTTGTATTCCTGTTTCTACCCTGTTTACAATGTACACCACATTAAACCCTTTCCATTGATTATTCCCTTTCCCCTTCATGTCACTGCTTTCTAACTTCCCTTAACTGAATGATCCCTTCCCCATGGCTCCTTACTGATTCCTAGACATCTGTGGGTATTCAAAATGAGACATGCATATTTAAATATTCTAAGTCAACACCCACAAATGGTCTGTGTTACCTCACTCAGAATGATTGTTTTCAGCTCAGTCACTTTACCTTGGAATTTCATAATTTTATTTTTTCTTAAGAGCAGAGTAATATTACATTGCGTAAATGTATTACCTTTTAAATCATCCGTTCATACATTGATGGACATATAGGCTGTTTCTATTTCCTGGTTATTGTGCATAGAGAATGAACATGAATGAGCTTGTATATCTATGGTAGGTATAGAGTCAGTCCCCTGGATATATGTCCAAGAGTGGTATAGCTAGATCATGTGGTAGCTTTATTTCTAGCTAAAAATATATCTTAAAATTTATTTTTATTTGTAATTGTTTCCTGCATTTATGTCTGTGTACCATGGCATATCTGGTATTTACAAGAGGCCAAAGGGGATGTGGATTCCATAGGGCCTGGAATTATAAACTGTGATAAGTCACCATGTGGATGCTGGGAATTGAACCTGGGTCCCCTGGAAGAGCAGTCCGTGCTTCTTACCTGTGGGCCATTTGTCCAGCCCCTATTTCCAGCTTTCTGAGAAAGCGCCACAACGATTTGCATAGATGCTGCTCCAGTTTATGCTCCTCCCACCAGCGAGCAAGCGTTTCCCTTTCTGTACATCCACTCCAGACATTTGTCATCCCTTTAAAGAAAATAATAGTTATTCTGATTGGGGTAAGATGAAATGTTAAAGTAGTTTGAATTTATACTTCCTGATGGCTACGGATGTTGAACATTAAAAAAAAAAATCAACCATTTTATTTCATCTTTTGGGAACTCTGTTTAGTTTCATGACTATTTTAAATTTGGGTTGTTTTCTTGATGTTTGATTTTTACAAAAAGATGTATAGATGGTAAGTATTTTCCCCCAGTCCATAGGTTGCTTTCTCATTTCAGTGATAGCATTCTTTGCTATATAGAACCTTTGGTTTCACGTGGTTCCATTTGAAGTTGTTGATCTCAATCCCTAGGCTCATTTCAAATGCATCATTAAGTTATTAACGTCTAATCTCATGATTTATTTTATGTAGGCACACAGTACTGTAGACTTCCTCCTAGAGCTGCCTTCATTGTGTCCAGTAGATTTTGATGTTACGATTTCTTTTTTTCCCTTTTTTTATTACTTAAAAAAATACCAATCCAAATTCCCACTCCCTCCCCTCCTCCCAGTCCCCTCCCTCTCCCTCCACAGACCCTCCCCCACCCCTCCAACCCTAAGGGAGTGCCATGTACCCCGCTCTGTGGAAAGTCTAAGGCCCTCCCTACTATGTCTAGGTTGAGCAAGGTTTACATTCAAAGAGAATAGGATCCCATGAAGCCGGTATCTGCAGCAGAGACACATCCCCGTGTCACTATCATTGACCCTTCAGTCTGCTCCAGCTGTCAACCCCCTTCAGGGGGGCTTGGTTGTTCCCATGCTCATTCACTCCCAGTCCAGTTGTAGTTGGTGAGCTCCCATTAGCTCAAGCAAACTGTCTCAGTGGATGACCCCTTCATGGTCTTGAATTCCTTGCTCATACTCTTACTCCCTCCAGTCTTCAACTGGATCTAGGGAGTTCAATCCAGTGCTCTGATGTGGGTCATTGCCTCTGATCCCCATCTGTTGTTGGACGAAGGTTCTGTGGTGATATTTAAGATAATCATCAGTCTGACTACAGGGTAAGGTCAGTTCAGACACCCTCTCCTCTATTGCTTAGGGTTTCAGCTGGCTTGAACCCTGTGGGTTCTTGAGCATTTTTCTAGAGCCAGGCTCTTGCCAACTCCATAATGGCTCCCTCAATCAAGATATCTCTTTCCTCACTCTCATATCTGTCCTTCCTCCATCTCCAACACTGTGTTTTAAGGTAAAGGTCTGTGTAGGTGTGTAGGAAACTACCAGACTTTTCAAAACTAGCAGTCATATTTTCCATCTCTATCAGCAAAGCTGGGAGATCCTGTTTGGAATCTTTGTCAAACTTTGTCCAGCACTGAAGGTTGTTTGTGTTTCATTTTGACTGAATTAATGGGTATGTACTAGTGTTTGCTTTTCAGCTCACTAATTAAATGTGTGTTGTGCGTATTTTCATATGCTTGCCAGCTTCTGATGTGTCTCTTTGTTGCGTTGCTCGTACAGCCAGACCCTCCTACTTTTTTTCTTCCTGTGATTGTGCTGAGGTTGGAACTGGGACCTGGGAATGGGAGGCATGTGCTCTACCACTGAGTTACACATCCAGCGTAGGAGTCATGAACAGAATTATTTCAATTACAAGTGCTCAGACCTAAACAGATATTCATATGAGCAACATGGAATGAACTCAGCAAGATCTAGTTTTGTGTGTGTGTGTGTGTGTGTGTGTGTGTGTGTGTGTGTGTAGCAATAATAATTACAGAAGAGACCATGAATTGGAGAGGGAGTAGAGGTGACAAGGGAGGACTTAGAGAAGAAAGAAAGGAGCAGAGAGGATATAAATATGGTACTCATGTATGCACGTCTCAAAATAAATGGAAAAAAACATTTTGAACACCAAAAAGTGAGTTTTTTTGGGATTATTTTCTTCTATTCTATGACTCCCCTTGATAATGATTTCCATATTGTCTTTCTCAGAGCAGGTGTTTTCCAGTACAATGCTAGTTAGTCTAAGGATGTATGTGTATTTTTAGTAGGTCTAAAATGGACATTTGAATTCCAGGTTATTTGTTTTCAGCCGCTATTTCTTTCCTGGAAGGGCTCTTGGTCAATGTCAGGGCTGGTAGAACCTGATATTGGCATCTCATGTTTTTCGTTCTGATCACCAGGGAATGGGAGTTCCTGCTGCCAACTTCAGGACTCCTCCTGCTGGTTTGGTGACTGCTAAATCTTTCCTATGATTTCATTTTTATCTTGAGTACAATTCTGCCTAATATGGCTTGAATCTGCCTCTCTTTTTGTGATCATCATGGATTTAATCAGCTTATATTTCCAACCTGACATAAGACCCAGCTCATCACAGAGACGGTATTTTTAGAAGTCCCTTTTATTTAATGGCAAACTATCTTCTCTCTGAAATTTATATGAAAGACATTAAGAAAAAGAAAGTGGTACATTCAAAACTTTGGTGTTCCAAGCTAAATGGGATTGTGTAGTCTCCATTTAAAAACCATTTGGGCTTTTGTGTTTTTCTAAGGAAAAAAATCCTCCATCAAAGATTAAATATATAATTAAACCTATTTTTATAATAGCTAATTTAATTTTATTATTAGCCTTTCAAGAACAATACGAACAGAGTCTTTTTTATAATGCGTCCCTGGAAAGCAAATGTCACCTGTCAGTTCTATCACAACTGAGATCTCTCCGTGGTGAAATCAAACAACAAGAACTCTTCTCTCGTCTCATGTACCAGCAGTTTCTGAATGCGATGACTTGATTTATTCATTTAACAATTATTTACTGAGAGCCTACCTTGGGAAGAGCATTGTTCTAGGCACCAAGTATAAATGAAGCCATCCCAGATTCCGTCATTAAGCTCTGACAATGTATTCTATTAAAAACATTTACAAGCGTGAGTCATTCACACCATTACAAAGATTATACAATGTATTATCTAGAAAGAGAAAATAAAGCTCTCCTCCTTTTAACCTTTCAGATTTCCAGGGGTTAACTACTTTTCAGATACTCAAAAGTATACTTTTAGGCTGTTTGTTACGCATACATCAAATACAAACATTCATTTGCATAAACTAAGACAAAATGGGACAATATTAGAGAGCTGTTTGCCAACTTGCTAATGAGTTATATAGAATAATTAAAGGCAAAACCATAGGTTTTGGTCACTCTGTTGTTTTAAGGACAGACAAATCAGTATTGTTATGTTCTGTATTTAAAACCTAATTTAGAGTTCTTTGTTTTAATTTCAAATCCATCTGTATAAACAGCGTATATAATACCTACACAGAATGTTGTATACCTAGGCCTTAAATCATCAATAATTCAAAAGTCAAAAATGCAGCCTTGTGGCAATCTTTGGTATTTCAAAATCATTACATTTAATCTTTGTATACTGAGAAAACTTTGACTATTTCCATGTGACTTTTTGTTTCGTATGTAGTTTAATCTCATTGTAACTGGTAAGTTTTAGATGAATACTATCAAGCCTTGTTCTTGCCTTAGAAGTGCCTTTTATGATGCCATTTTTTTGATCAATAGAAAACATGAACAACAAATAATTTGCATTTCTTGACAAGCTGAGATATTATTGTTTTTTTTCATTCTGAGCATTAATGAATGCTACATGGGTGAAGCAGCATACCAGTTACTGTCTATTGAGCTTTAAATAAATGAGAACAGTTGATGCATTATTACAATACAATGCAGTGATATCTTTAGAATACTTTTGAGCAATTGATTGTATAAACTTGGGGATCATTAAACGCTTTAAGAAACTAACCTCTAAATTTCAATGACCTAGGTCAGTAAATGTTGATTCCTAGCCTAACAGCAGTGTAGTGGGTGCTTCTGTTTACTTCATGGAGTGATACAGGGATCCAAGCTTCTGCTACCTGGTAGATCCACAGTACCACAGGTCGTGAGAGATCCCTGCACCCAGCCTGTGATAGAGGCATATACCTAGTGAGACTTTCACCTAACTAAGGGCATTTAGGGGCTATTAGGTTAGATACATGGCCTGCAGTCTTAAGGAGTGGTTCTTTAGCTAAAATAAAAATATGGTGTGTGTATGTGTGTGATGTGTGCACTAAAGGGGAAGGTTAGTCATGGTGGTGTTGCTAAAGAAGAATAGAAGCAAACTTTACCTTAAACTCTTGGAATTTCATTGAGAAAAATCTATTCATTTTTAAAATATTATTTTTATTGATTCTCTGAAAGTTCATATAGTGTATTTTGATCATATTCAGTCCCCTGCTCCTCCAATATACTCTTTGTCCACCCTCTCCTCCATACCCACCCTATTGGAATTTCTTCTCCCCCTCCGCTGAGTCTATCCTGAGTTGCTGACCACTCCTGAGTGTGATGCCTGCCCTGTGATGTGGTCCACCTACCAGGAGTCACATCATTAAAGAGCACTGACTCTCCAGCTCTCAGCAGCTGGGAAGTGCTGATAGCGCTTCAGCTAGCTGTGGGATTTTGTGCCCACTTTACTCCCTTTATGGTGGGATTCTTTTTCTTTTTCTGGTTTGAGCTTGAGCCAATCTTGTGTGTGCTGTCGGTTTTCCTGAGAATTCATATGTGCCCTACCGAGTCCAGATAAAGACAGATTCCTTCATATCCTCTACCACCTGACTCTTAAAATCTTTCTGCCCACTGCTCTTTGAAGTGTCCTGTGCCTCCTCCGGAGGGTGTGAAATGCCCATCTCACTTAGGGATGAGTAGTCCACAATCCATTGTTCCCTGCATATTGACCAGTTGAGGGTCTCCGTGTCAACTGGCTCCTGCGAGAAGAAACTTCTTTGATATTTATCAATTTTTAAAAATGAAAATTCACTCAGCAATGAGAATTTGTGAGCTTTGGTTTAGGTTTGTTTGTTCAAGACTCAAAACACTTTTTTTTTTGAGCTTCATTCTTTTCATGTGGAGGTGAGAGCGAGGCCTGAGAAGCCTCATTGCAGCTGTAGTCAAGTGGATACTGAAAAGGCAAAGAACTTGCATAGAAGTTGCAGCAAGGGAGACCTTCCCATGTGTGGAATGTGGGTCTTTCAGAGGACTGTCCCCTGCGTCTACCAGACCTCAGGCTATCTGCACATTTCAGACTTGCTCCAGACTCGTGGGTTCTGCATAGCTTTCACACATCTCACTTCCAGTAGGACTTTCACCACGGTTACTGTGCCGTTACTGAGCACTGGGGGAGTGTGGGACAGATGGGTTCACATTTGAAAGTGATTTGGAGATGACTCTGAATCTGTCATATGATGGACTTTGATGCGGTTGCCAAGAGGATGGGCCGTGGACTCCTCCTTTAGGATCTTGAATGGAACCCAGATGTGGGAGCAAGGGAGCAAATGGAGAAGGGAGAATTCTAGGGACCCAGAAGAGTAGCCAGTGACATATTGATGCTCACGCTGTGTTTCATCTGATTCTCTAAAGTTTCCACTCTACGTCCCTATTATGTGTGACACCATCCCTTGACAAATCTGGTGCAGCACAAAGAGCAAGGCATGGGATTGGGAAAAAAAGACTGAAATAGACAAGCTGGGCACGTTCTGGAGAAGTCTAACTTCTCTCGGAGTTACCCAGTAATGGCACAGACTTTATCACAGTAGATGTAATCAGCAGCAGGTGGAATCTAAGAGTGTGTGCATGTGCCAAGTGTGGGGTCACAGTTCATACTCACTGGAATCCTGAGAGGATGCTATTACCACTCTTACTTCACAAATATGGGAACCAGTGCAGAAGAAGTCTGAGAAGGTTTTCAGTAGCAGAGCCGGTGGAGGTGACCTTAAGCAAATTCATAAATAGGGCAGGAGGCCAAGTCTGGGAGTGTTTAAGGACTAAGGTCAGAGCATCAGAGAGTCCTGCTTCGTGACAGTTGATGTGTTTACCTGAAGCCATGTGGAGGGAAGGAGGCAACAGTGACTGGTTGACTCCCAACCCACATTATGAATTTGTCTAACCAGGTGACAGCTATGGAGGGAAGAAATTTATAATTAATCTTTATTTCAAACTGTTTTGCTTTACTTTCCTCCTTTTCTTGTATTCTGATCCGAATCTATATGGAATACATTCAGCTAAAGTACATGATAGGTACTTGATAAATCAAATTTAAAATTCCAAATACTCGTTTAATACTGTATACAATTAGTATAAGAAAGAAAATTATACTTTGAAATTATATAGGGAATGATTATTCTTTGTAACATGTACGGGAATAGAGTAAATAGAAAAGTTGATGTGTTGGCATTTGACAATTGTTTTTCTTTAAAACAAGTTTAATGTATTCTTCTTGAAATTGATTTGCTCTTAGTGCCACTAAAGCATGAATCCCATAAAATAATGCGGTGTCATTTACTATATTTTGTGATAAGATGAACTCAGTTTTATTGTGTCATAGATGAAATGTTTCTTTCTTTAAACATTAAATTGGAGGTCAGTACTCTTACTTTTTTATTATTAGAGTTCTAGTTACCCACTAGGTTATTATTCTGAAGCCTTGCCTGTATTTCTTAATTTCAAATTCTAATAATCATTACTAGAAACTCAAGGAGGAAAAAGTAAAATTCTGTCAACTCTAGTAACATTGGTTAGGTTATATATTTTTTTCTGATTCTTTCCACTTTAAAATAATAGTAAGAGCTTGTATTATGACACTATTGTTAGCTTTCTTGTAAATTTTTCATAAAAAGAGAATGCATGCATAGAAAATGGAATCAAATGTATGGTGGCTTATGCACTCTGGCTTGTTGAGATTTTCTGAAATAGTCATTCTCTCTAGCAAAAAATTTCTTTAATGAGAGGTGAGAGCTACAGTTATCTGGGTATAAAGGCAAGCATTTAGAATGCAGTTAGGAATTAAACGAGTCTAGGAAAGAGACAGCCATAGGTCCTCCACTGAGACACATGACTTCATTAGCCATTGATAATTGGCTTGGCTAGGTTTTCAGTACCAGGCATGAATTCATTCCTGTTCAGTAGATCTTTCATGTGATCAGATAGCTATTGGTTACCACCAAGATATGAGTGTCACTCTTGCAATTCTAGGATATCTTGACCTGCTTATCATTGCAGTTCTTAAGCATCATGGCCAGCTAGGAGTACTGGTTGCTTTCCTCCCTTGCTAGCTTGCCTAGCACTTCCAGTATTATGAAAGCTAGAACTCAGAGAGGAGGCTTTGGGGCCAGATCTAGCTCTACCCTCTAAATCCTGTGCTGAAATGCTAGGATCTCTTGGACTCCCCTGCTCAATAATTGAAATGGTGGTTCCTTATGCCTGATACTGGGGCTTTGTTCCATATCTATGATTTTTGGGGGAAGCATTACCCCAAGGTGAATAAATTTATTTAAACTATATCCATTAGTTACTTTTTTATTATTCTGATAAAGCAACATGAGCAGAGTAACTTTTAAAGTAAAGCATTTAATTGGGCTTACAGTTCCAGAAAGTTAGAGTCTATGATGACAGAGTTGTTTCTGCATTGAAGCAGTAATGACTGATAGTCCACATCTTGAACTACAAATAGGAGCCATAGAGCACACTGGGAATGTCATTAGTCTTTTAAACCTCAAAGCCCACTCCAATGATGTCTTTCATCCAGCAAGGTTTGTACCTAATTCTCCACTAATAGCCACCAACTTGAGACCTAGTATTCAAAGGCTCAAGACTTATGGGGGCATCTCATTCAAACCACTACGTTCTATTTCTTTGCCCTCAGCCTTGGGCTGGATCATAAAACAAAAAGGATTTTCCCCAATTTCAAATGTCCCCATTTTCTTTCAGATTCCAAACTGTTTAAAAATACAAAATTCAAAATCTCTTCTGAGACTCAAGGCAACCTCTTAACAGCAACGTCCTGTAAAATTAAAAAAAGCAAATCATATACTTCCAACACATAAAGGAACATGATACATATTACCATACAAAAAGGCAAGAAACTGGGCACAGTATGAAAATACTGAACCAGAATAAGACTGGAATCCATCAGGTCAAACGTCAAATCCATGTCTGATAACAGAGAGCTTAGAAAGCTCCACTCTTCTGTCTTTGTTTCCTGTAACATTCTTACATCTTTGGGGCTAGTTCTCTATCCCCTGTGCAGTGCTCCTTGGCAGGTATCCCACAGCTCTGGCATGCTGAACGTCTTAAGATCGTTAGCCTACACAATAGGCTTTACTTTCATAGCTTCAATCAATGACCTCTCAGATTGTTGGGGAAAAGGAAGTCATCAACACTCTTACCCAAGTGTGAACCCTGTGATGAACACTGAGTAGCATGGCAAGACATGCCTGTGGGTGCAATAGTGGCACCAATGGTATGGGGATAACCGATTACTCTCTGATTACATGAAAGGTCCATTTAACTGGTAGAAACATGTCTAGCACTATAAATGACTGGGGGCTAACAGGTTCCAAGGGTGCACCACCTACTATTATTTTCATAAATGGACATGGAACCAAACTTCCTTTAAATTTGTATTTCTGTTCACATAGGTTAATGTATCTCTCAGATCTCATCCAAGGAGTTTCTTTGTGTATTGAAGGGCAGTTAACACAGATATTCACAACTGGTTATAGTGTAGAGATGTGATAGACACAACCTAGACATCTATATCACACATCGTCCCTCAAAGCTCAAGGTTTTCTACACTCATGAATTTAAAACTGCTGTGGAAACCTGCACATAATCAAGTAAGTCAATGTTCTAGCGGACTAGGAATGCGTTCTAACTGAGGAGCTATGGAGAGCTGCAAGTTATTGGCAGAGAGTCAGTTTTCTCTAAGAATGTGACTCTGTTAGGTCGACTGTGGTGGCTTGAATAGGTATGGCCCCATAGATTCATTTTTTGAAGCTTGGCCCATAGGGTGTGGTACTATTAGGAGTTGGCCTTGTTGGAGTAGGTATGGCCTTGTTGGAGGAAGTGTGTCACTCTAAGGGTGGGTTTTGAGATCTCATATGTTCAAGCTACACGCAGTATGGTACACAGTCTCCTTTTGTTGCCTGCAGACCAAGATGTAGACTCTCAGCTCCTTCTCCATGTCTGCTTGCATGCTCCCTTACTTCTTGCCCTGACAATACTGGAATAAACCTCTGAGACCACAAGCCAGTCCCAGCTAATTGTTTTCCTTTATAAAAAATGTTATGGTCATGGCGTTCCTTCACAGTAACAGGAACCCTAACTAAGACAGTCAACCAAATTTCAGCAAATGGCTCCACACTCAGAATATTTGGATAGCACATTTTAGAGTTGGTAGCTTATTATTATTATTATTACATGAAGTTGCAGGGGGTGGGAAGTTGGGGTGGATCTGAGATGTGTTAAGAGAAAAGATGTATATGACTGATACATCAGACAAAATTCTCAAAGAATTAATAATAAAAATAATTGTTTTTAAAGAGACGTGGTCTTGGAGAGCTGGCTCAGTAGTTAAGAGCACTGGCTACTCTTCCAGAGAACCAGGTTCGACACTCAGTCCCCACATGGTGGCTTATCACTGTTCGTCACTTCAGTTCCAGGGTGCAGATGGTGTACTACAGAAGCACATGCAGGCAAAATATCCAGAAGCCACCTAAAATAAAGGTAAAAATTAGCAAGAGATAACTAATAAAATACAAAAATTCCTGAGATGACCCTTGAAAAACCAACACAATGGAATATGTTATTTGTCCTCCCCCACACTTGCTAGATTTCATGAAACTTCTTATGCGAGCAGCCAAGGATCCCTTTGTACGCGTGAAAGAATTTTGTCTTTTTAGCTATCAAACGAAATTGCTCACTTTGAGCCTCAGGTTCAGAACACACAGTGCCAGTTAAGAATAACAGCTATTTGACTTCAAGAAAATTCTTGTTTTAAAAATGACTTAATTGACATGACATAATAGATATGCAATGCGCAGTGGTGCAATTTAACGTTAGCATGCGTTTTTTCCTGTGGTCTTCATCACTGTTGCACAAGGCTAGACTTGTGCAATTTTAACAGTGTTCTCAGGACCTGTACAACCGTGTAATGAACTCTGAGAAGGCAGTACCATCATAAAATGCTGAACAAGCAGACTCCAATTAACGTGGAAATACTTTGTGAGTCATACCAGGAACTCCAGAAGCAAATGATATGGGTCTTTATTTTGCATTTTATTCTTTGGAATAAATCTAATATAATGGTATGTTAGGAATGTCCTGAAATTCTAAAGGATAAATAAAATGATATCTTACTTTGTCTGTGGATGAAAATTTTATTGCATCTACCCATTGTAACTGTAATGAGTGAAGGATTTTTTATTCTGGTCCTACAGTTTAAACCTGTAATTATGACTCTGGTAAGCCTCATGTTAATATGTGAATTCAAACGTTATCCACCTGACTTAAGTTTAAAACACAAAGAGATATACTTTTAAGTTTCCTAGCTTTATAACAATAATTTTATGCATATAGACACTAAAGATAGAAATATCTTGACTCTTTTACTTTTTAAAATGCTAATTGAAAATAGATTAATTTTTCTTATCATTGAGTGTGTAAAATAATTTAAAATTTTTCTTAATATTTTGACTGATTCAACAGGACATTGTACAAGTGGCCAAGATTTAAAAAAAAAAAGACTCACACTGCATTTTATTTATTGAATAAAATGAAGACAAATGCAGAAATCATGATTCTAACCAAGTAAACATGCCAGGTAGACTGTAAATTTAAGCTGTCAATAGATTTCTAAAAAATGAATTAAAGAAAAAGCTGAAGGGAACAAAATGTTACAATAGAGATAGTTTGGGGCCATTAGCTGCTTGAGTGATCAGTACCAGAAATAATAGAGGAGACGGGAAAATTTATTCATAGTGTCTCGAGTATTGAAAAGATATTTGATGTCACAGAAAAGTTAACTCTTAAGCTGGTGAGAAAGTGTCTGCTTATTAATTTTATATGCATTTAAAAAAATATATGCTTTTTGGATCACCCGAAGACATACATTTAGAAGGCCACCTATTCTTTTCAGTGTTTGCTTCCACTTCACTCACGTGAGCTCTCCCTGTGAAGCCGGGAACAGGCTGACCCTCCCTTGTTTTCAAGGTGTGGCTCTGCGTTGACCTCTACAGCACAGGCTGTCAAGAGAATGATTACCAAGAATGTTGCCTGGGCTGTGCATTTCGGTGGGCTCCGTTATAGAAAACATTCTATTTCTGGTGGCATTACACGGGATGGAAACTCCATTAACATGTGAAGTGCAGGAGGTATACAAGCAGAAGTCGAATATCACAGAGACTGAGAGGAAGCATGTTTGACCACGCAACAGTCTATGCCGAGGGGAGAAACAGATAGCGGCTCTCATACCATCTAGGGCTTAATGTCTTTGTTCTGGAAGAGGCGGGGGCTTCCAAGCGCAGACACCTGCTCAGCCTCCTTCCTCCTCAGGAAGCCCTCTGGCAGCAGTGCAAGTTCCGAGATTCCGGGGCGATATTCGAAAGGAGACTTTGGCTGCACTTTCCAGCACATATTGCTCTCTGCAGAAGTCTATGCAGTCGTATGGTTGTCTCTGGGTGGCCATCTGTGGCCGTTCTGCACGGTGTCAGTACTCACGAGGAGCCTGGAGTGTTCTAGAGAGCTTGTGGTGCCATTCCTGTTCATGCACTTTCCGAAGTTAATGCGGAGACTTGCCTAATAAAGACAGTGCTGCCAATGTCTCCTCAGCTAGGGGTGGGACTGCATCAAGCATTGTTGTTCTTACAGTCCCAGTTAGAAGACTTTGTAGACGCTTTCTTTTGTTTGCATGGCCTCTGCTAGCAACACCATGCTTTTCCTTTAGAGAAGCATCTCCAGTTAAATTCCTTTCAGTTAGGCACTTTGGGTCCCAAACTCTTTCTACAAGGGCCTATTTTCTAGCCGGAACACACAGATTGCTACATGCTGGCTCCTGGACTAGGCTCATGAAACCCAAGCCTGGAATTCTGATGAAAACGTCTGAAAATGAGTCCCATCTTTCATTTGCATCCACAAATAGTTTTAGAGGTGTTTTTTTTTTCTTTTTGCTGCTGGAAGCCATCCTGTTACAGCGCTGGAAGAATGGCTGAGCATATATGATGAAAGACTGCAGAAAGCAGGGATGCTAAGTGAGTTCTGTACAGTCTCGGTGGCTTACTTAGTCTAAATATATGTAGAAAATCCTGTAGACTTTCAGTTGTTGAGTCAATTTTTTTTTTGTGAAAGTCAGGTATACAGGCTTTTTTCCTTTGACAACTGTATTTTTGACAGAGTGAACTCAGGCCTCTCTGAGTGTGAGATCTGAGCCTGTTAGATGCTATTAGTAATAAAGGAACTGGATTTGCTAAAATTCATAGAGCTTTGCAAAGACTGACAGAATGATACAGTCAATATATTTTACTAAACTGCTAGAAACAGACACTACACTTTATCTCAGTCCAAGGACCCTTGGAAGCAATAAGAATTGGGCTGTTTCTATTATAAAGGGTTCACCTTGGGAAAATGGGGTCATCTCAGATCATTAGCTTTTGGTCATGGAAAGTAGTGCCATAGTATAGACTGGTATAGCCCAACACTTACCCTCAAGGGCAGAAGCCACAGGTTTATTTTATGTATCGTTGTATTCCTATCGTCAAGCCGTGTATGGAAAAAGCATAAGCATATAAACATCGTCGAAGAGGGAACACTGGCGACACCATGCTGAAAGAGTTGCGGAGAGGACCATTTGGCAAGACTGGTAGTCGGGAGAAAGAGGCCAGTTCACCTTCCACGATGGTGCAGCTTGTAGGTGGACCCAGTGGTTCACACCAAGGGGTACAGAACACAGAGGCTGGGGCTCACTCTTTAATAACAGGCAGAATGAACTTGTTTCTAGGTGTAGTACTTATTTGCTTTCTGTTCTTAGGCATCTAAATGTCTCATGACTTCATTCTGTGGACAGTAAAACTGTAAGTATAATATCTTATGTGTTGTTATGGAGATTCAATATATTAATGAGTGTAAAATTCTAGCAGTATGTTTGGCCCATCTAAAGAACTGCTGTCACTTTTATTCTTCATAATGTTTCTCATGTCATCACAATTATTGCAAACGTGAAAGAAAGCAGTGGAGTGAACTCTAGACAGATACGTGCCACGCCTTCTTGTTCTTAATATTTTTTTCACATCTTGAGCAACTGATTAGGTTTTCATCCAATCTTGTGCTGAAATAATGGTGCATATAAAACACCTGGCAGATTATTATGGATCAAAACAAAGCAAAATGCAGTTTTCTCTTCTTGGTTTGTGCTTTGTGTGTGTGTGTGTGTGTGTGTGTGTGCATGTGTGTGTTCAGCTTTCAAATCTATGCACTTAAGAAACGACAGGATAGAATGATCTTTTGAGCATGCAGATTCCCAGGCATTGCCCTCAAGAATTTTGATTCAGTAGGGCTGGGGTAAGGATGAAGGCTTGGTTTGGCATGCTTTCCTGGGGATGCTAACACAGGTGAGCCCTGGGTACCATGGGGTGGCACAGCGCTGTGGCGTGTCACTGATTTGAAGACTGCCATGAGCCCTTCAGAATTCCAGATTCTTCTCGTTCCTGGGACAGTGGTTGGTGAAGTAGACTACAAGAGCTGTGGCCCAGTGTGCATCGTCATTTCTATTTGTAGCTGAGTGGAGTTGGCAGCGGGCATGGGCTGGCAGTTGCTTCCGACACACTCCTTGTCAAAGCCCACACTGTTTCTGCAGCTGGCATCTATTCCCTGTACATCCCAATTATAACAGTATTACTGAGTCTTGTGACAGTCACACATTTCATCACCTTGGGGGACTGGTCAGAACAGGTTTGCCATGGCATAGATGCCCTATTCCCTCCTTTCTTCACATTCATCATTGTTTAGGAATCTGGTTGGTCTTGCTTGGCAGTGAGAGTTTGCAGTCCTAACTGGGGATGTTTGGAGCCCAGAACAGATCAGAGATTATGTATAAACTGCAGGCTCTGAGCTACTGGGTGTGCCTGCTGTAAAACACTAATTTTTTTGAGGTATTTCTACTATTAAACTCATCAGTGTGATGGTGATCACATACTCTGTGCTCCTCTTCTGGGCTTGTGTGTCTCAGCACAGTATACCCACTCCTGAATGTGCACGGCTGACTCTCTGCACTGTGATGGAACCGCAAGATGCATTTCACACTCCTTGCGTAAAGGAGGGTTCTGACTCCTGCGATGCCTTTTCCACTTAAGGGAAGTTGCAAAAAAATCTGAATAAAATAGATGTTCTATTAAAGTTATGAAGTATTTTGGTGTGTGATACAAACTCAAAGGGCCTTTGCTTCGTAACCTGGTTTTAAAACACTGAGCAGCAAGTCAATACACTGGGAACCATATATTGAGAACATCTGCCTTTGTGGGTAATTATTGGCAGTGTGTTTTGTTAGCTATATTGAATTGAGATATTAAAATGCACAAACATTTTTATTTTAAAAATCTTGTCGTGTTTATGAGGTTAATAAATGCATTCTAATTTATTCTTCTTCCGTATTTATTCTTCTTTCATATCATAATAATTAGTTGGTATTAGCCAGAAGGAAAGATGGTTCATGATGGTAAAATCTGGACTCATAGACTAAGATCAATATAAATAAGAGAAATGACTGATGAAGGTAAATTGACAACAAATGAAGTATCAGCCACTCTGAGGCACAATGAATCCCTGTGTGTAAATTCAGAGTATAAATTTTCCCTTTAACCTGATAATGATAATGTGATAACTATGATAACATGGTCCATGACATAATAAATTAATAAATAATCTGAGTGTTCTCTTCTTTGCTGAGTTTCAGAAGAAACGTAAGGTCTTTGGGAGAAAAATTTTAAATTATATGCATTTTATGTAAAGAAGGGAAATTCAACCTTATGAGGGGAAGTTCTGAGAATAGGAATTATTTTGCTCTGAAAGAGATGGAAAAAGATCTGATTTTATGATTAGCAATGTCCTTTAGAAACCAATTTTCTGTCTCCTGTCAGTCATTGTGTCCTCTCGGGTGGTCCATGCTCCAGTGAACGCTCTTAACAGCCTTGTGCATACCAGAAGCCATAACTAGACTCAGTGGGCTATACAAGGGGGAAAACGTAAGGGAAATACAAACTCGAGAGGGAGAGGTGGGGAGTGTTGAGGAGAAGCTGGATGAGGGGTGAGGGAGTAGACATGATCAGAACCCATAATACAAATGTATGAAATCCTCGAAGAATAGGTAACACATAAAATATTGTAAGGAAATAAGCATAGATGACAAACACTCCTCTTTCCTATTTTACTTCAGCAAAGGCCAGGGAGAACAAAAACTGACTTAAGAAAGTTGCTCCATTTAGACTCTAAGCTGGTGTTATTTAGGAGACCTCTTCCCAAGGGATGGGATTTGGAGAGAGATTTAAAGGGCCATACCACCTACAGCATTCGTGAGTATGTCTTGTGAGCAGCTGTGCCGGTGTTGGGGGTGGGGTCACAGTGCTTTTCAAAGTTTCTCAACCTAGAATCCCCTGATTTATCCTACTTGTAGCGTGAGCCCCAGAGGATCAAACAATTGCTGTGAGAGAAATTCCCACAATGGCCTCCAATGAAGAGGCTAAAAGAAACGACAGGGCAGCTTCAGCTGCCTGGGCAGGAGGTGAGAGCTTTGCAAAGGCTGGTGCTATGTCCTGATGGCATTGGATTTCCCGTTGGAGGGCTGCCACACGGGCAATGAAAAAGTGGCATGACCGAAAGTATCAGGTGGGTAGCCACAAACCGGGAACCTGTAAGACAATGCCTTGTCTTGAGTCTCAGCCGTGACCATGAAGTCATTCTTGGCACACAACAGACACTACTTAGTTCCTTCTTTGACACAGATAAAGTTATTCAGCATGTAAGGTTTACATTTCTATTGCGACACAACAGGCATGGTGTAAACTTGGACATTTCCACGTGTTGTTAAGCACACAATTTAGTAATATTAAGTTCATTCACACTGTTTTGCTACCATCTCCAGAACTGTTTTATTTCCTCTAAACTAGAATTCTGTAACCATGAACTCCTTATTCCCAACCCAATAGAGTGTTTCCTGGTTAATCATAGTATGGAGCAGTGCATTAGAAGACACATAGTGCTAGGTTTTGCAAGAAGAGAAATTTAATTATGATCATTCTACCTTAGAGAAAATTTCTGCCAATCCATCAGTTGCAGAAAAGGGTTAATTATGACTGTGGTTCTGGAGTGGAAGAGAAAGATGTATCCTAATTTGCAAAAAACTAATATTTTAAACAGGAAGCATTTGAATATAAAGAGGAGATTCTGCCCTTCTCCAAATTTATACCCACCTGAATAGACAACCTTTGGATGTCAATACTTTCTTTTAAGAGATTTTGTTTCTTTGATTTTATGTGTATGGGATTTTGCATATATATGTCTGTACACTACCAATTATCCTGGCAGTGCCAAAGAGTCCAGAAGAGTGTGTCAGATCCCCTAGAGTTATAGTTGTGAGCCAGCATGTGGGTTCTAGGAATTGTACCTGGGTGAGCAACCAGTGCTCTTAACTGCTGAGTTATATCTCCAACCCCAGCCATATTTTCTCATTCATAACTACATGGTTAATAGGCTGAACCTCAAATATAGTTCACAGTTTGGCTTACATTAGTGAATTACCTGCAGACAAAAACATGGCCAGTTTAATTTTCTACCTCAGAAGCTCTTTTGCACACCACCTCCTTCTTGCAAATGTAAGCTCTCAGCCTTTTTTTTTTTTCCAGCGCTATGCCTGCCCACCATGATAGTGATGGACACACCTGCTGAAATTGTAAGTTCTCAATCAAATGCTTTCTTTTGTAGGTTGCCTTAGTCATGGTGTCTTATCACAGCAGTAGGACAGTGACTAAGACCATGCAGGAATTGGAGAAATGTCTATTGTGTCTGGGCTTCCTAAGCTCCATTGATTTCTGCACTGTCCAGTTGTATTTTATTGTGATAGCCCCCATTTGGTGTAAAGGGAAGTGTCCTTTAATGAGGGGTGAGAGTTACACTTATGTGTAGGTATGGCGATATGATTAAGAATGAAGTTATAAATTATGCTAGTATAGTAAAGTGGCAGAGTTAGGCTTTCTTTTAGGATCCATGACCTCACTAATCTAGGGTAGTTGGCTAGCCATGACTTCCCTTCTGATGAGCCAGATGTTCTTCTGATTAGACAGCCATTGGTTACCACCAATATATGAATGCCACTATCGCACCTTTAGGCATGTCTTGCCATGATGGCCACTGTGGTTCATAGGCATCATAGCTGGTTAGGTTGCTCCCCTCCCTTGATAGCTTGAATAGCACTTTCTGGTACCTTGGAAAGTAGGCGATAGAAAGGGGTCTTCCAGGTTAGATCCAGCTGAAATCATCTGAGTTCTGTGTCCTACATGTGCAACATTTCCAGCAATAGGGACTTGCCTTCAGCATCTGAGAGGCCACCAAGCTGCAGCAGCAATAGTCTATATTGTATTGGGAGTCACTTGAGCTACCCTGACTAAGGGCTCAAATGGAGGGTACTTATGTTTGGTACCAGGGATTCTGTTAAATAGACTATGACTTTTGTTAGAAGCATTGCCATCCCAAGTGGAACAACTTGATTATATATACATGTATGATATATATATATCATACATAAAATATACATGTATTATGTATAACTTTAGGTAACTATAAAATAGTATGATTCCTTGAGGCTTTGTCAAATAAGCTTGGTGTTATTTGTCCCTCTTCCTTCCTTCCTTCCTTCTCCTTCTGTATTGACTCTCCTCTTCATACCCATTTATAGTCATAAAATATACATGTATTATGTATAACTTTAGGTAACTATAA
>PVIU01017501.1:0-41723 GCA_004026605.1 Ondatra zibethicus
AAAAAAAAAAAGAAAACTTAAAGGGAAACATGTTAAATCTTTTCATTCTTTGATGTTTAATATTTAAGTTGATCATTTCATTTTACAAAGCCTGTTATTATCATCCCATACTTACTTGGGAAAGATCATTACACCTTAGTCTTGAATCTTACTGTCACTGTTAATTTACTACTGTCAGTTGACAGTGTACTTTATTTCGTGTGGTTCATTGAATGCTACAAACAAAAAAAACTGTTTTTATGCTCAACATATAATCATAAGAGTTCACAGTGACAATAGATTTTGGCTTGTTTACTGTTGGAGTTGTTGAGCTTGTTGCAAGTAATTATTTTACAATTGTATAATTATATTTTAGAGCACAAAGCTGTTACAATGTAGTTTAAATTCATACAATCATGCAAAGCAAGTAAAATATTGTCTTTAAATTATCTAAGAGTTTGTTTACTATTAAGCAAAAACAATGGGACTGAGGCATTTTGTAGGAATAAATATTTTATTTAGATGAAGAATCATTAAATATATTTAGAAGGGAATAAACATGTCTAGTCACTTAATGATCAAGTCATGAAATAGAATGTGTGATTATCTGAAATGCTCATTGGAGACAATTTGAAATTTGTTATTACTACTAGATAGTAAACATATATTATGCATTTAAAAATGTGTACCAGCTATGAATATGTTATCAAATGATAAAATAAATGTAGAAACAGTGAAAGAGAAACACTGTACTAAATCCTAAACAAGTCTGTATTCACTCAAGAGTTAGATATCTACTTAATTAGGTATGTAATACAGAAAACTGCTATCACATACTTTGTCTCTTTGTGCATGTATCTGTATGTACCTGTGTACAGTGTATGTCCACATGTGTGTGGGTACTAATGTACATGCATGAAATCTAGAAGAGGACACTGTGTGTCCTGTTCTATCACTTCCCACTCCATTCCTTTGAGACAAGTGTCCTACTGAACTTGGAGATAGTCTGACAGCTAGCCAGGCTCAATGGTGTTCCTGTGCACACACATCAAAGTGAAGAGGTTACAGGCACTGACATGGCTACATCCTAGTGTTTGTTTGCTTGTTTTACATGGTTTCTACTTCCTGAAACCATACTCAGTCCATGTTTGTGCAGCTTTCACACTTACCCACTGAGTCATCTTTCTGCTCCCTTGTTTGTCTTAACAGTGACTGAAAATCTTTCACAGTGAAATTCCCTCAGGTGTTTTTATCACATAACTGATGGTAACTGGAGGTTTCTCTCTCCCACCTGCCATTTCCCAAACAACCACTCTGAGGCTTAATATCAATACAAACTCTTTGGCCTATCAGCTCAGGCTGCTTATTAACTAGCTCTTATGGCTTAAATTAATCTATTTCTATTCACCTGTAATATCGCCAAGTGCCCCATGTCTTACCAGTGATGTGGGAGATGATGTATGTTATGAATATGTTAATTGCCATTAGTTAATAAAGAAGCTGCTTTCAGCCAATGGCTTAACAGAGTAAAGTCGGGATGAAAGAGATATATAGAGTAGGCAGAGTCAGTGAGAAGCCATGTAGCCACCACAGGAGACAGATGCCTCCACCGAAGCACACCAAAATTTTGCTGGTAGGCCATGACCTCGTGGTGACACACAGATTAATGGAAATGGTTTAGTTTAGGATATAAGAGCTAGCTAGAAATATGTTTAAGCTATTGTCCAAACAGTATTGCAAATAATACAGTTTCTGTGTGGTCATTTTGAGTCTGGGCAGCTGGAATGAACAAGAGGCCTCCTGCAACATACCAGTAATGCTCTGATTTCTTACTCCTTCAGCAGTTGCTGGTGTCTTCCTGACTTTGCCCTTTCTCTTCCTATATGTCCGTTTGGATTTCCCACCTGATTCTAGTCTGCTTGGCTATTGGCCAACTCAACTGCTTTATTAAGCAATGGCAATAAAACATATTCACTGCATACAGAGAGATAACCCATATCAATTGATTATCAAATACAGCAATGGAAATGTGTCTAAATATCTACCTTTCTGAAATGCAGCTACATACCAAATTATAGCTACTAAGAAGTATGGCATGTCTACCAGCAATGTATGTTTGAAGATCATGGATATTTCACTGATTACTGCTCTGGTTTTTGTTTCTTTTAGTCACTTTGTTTTTTCAACATTTTGAGTTGCAGCACTATCATTTCTTTATGATCTTTCTGGATTTTTAATGTTAGCATACATAGCTGTAAGTTTCCCTTGCAGAACTGTGTTCAGTATATTCCAAAAGTTATATTGTGCTGCGTTTTCATTTTCAATTACTTTGAAGAAATTTATTTGTTTATCTAGTGACACATTCATCATTCAGTAGTGAGCTACTTGCTCTCTATACGTTTGTGTTTATACTAGATATGGTTGTTTTTTTGCTGTCAAATTGAAGTTTTGTTGCATTGTGCTCTGATAGAATGCATGGAGCTATTTCACCATTTTTAATTTTGTAAAAAGTTGGTTATTATCTCAAGATGTGGTCTGTTCTAGAAAATATCCCATGAGCTTCTTAGTAGAATATATATATGGTATTTGGGGGGAATATTTAGTAGATATCTATTAAATCTTCTAGATGTATGATGTCAATTAAGTCTAATGTTTCTCTGCTAATTTTTTTACTGGTGACCTCTCTATCAGAGAAAGTGGGGTATTGAAATCACCTATTATTAATGGATTGGTATAAACCTCTCTGTCTTAAATCTGGTAGTACATTTTTATGAAATTAGGTGCCCCAGGGATTGATTGGTATATGCTTATGATAGTTATGCCTTTAGGGTTAACTGTTCCCTTGATAAGAAGGATGTGCCATTCTTTATCTCTTCTAATAGCTGTAATTTAAAATCAGTTCTGTCCAATGTTAGAATAGTGAAGCAAACTTAATTCCATGTCCCATTTGACTGGAGTACCTTGGTATTGTGGAATATTATTTTAACTAGGAAAAGATACATTGCATTTGTGTGTGCTGAGGAATATTACTTTCACTACTTCTCTAGGTCTGACTGACTGGTGGACTGCCTGGCTTCTGGCCCTGAGCATCTCCCTCATTCTCTCCTCCTCCTTCTTCTCTCATTCTTTCTCACTCTAGTCTAGATTTCTCCTCCTATTTATTCTCTCTCCCTGCCAGCTCTGCCTATCCTTTCTCTTGCCTAGCTATTGGCTGCTCAACTTTTTATTAGGTCAATCAGGTGCTTTAGGCAGGCAAAATAAAATAAATGCAACAATCTTTGCATAATTAAGCAAATGCAGTATAAACACAAATAACACACCTTTACACAGTTAAAGTAATATCTTGCAGCATAACAAATGTACCATATCTTTGCCCAGTTAAAATAATATTCTACAACACTTTTGTGCATCCTTTTAACACTTAAGATGGTGACTATTTCTAAAGCTAAGGATTGTTTCTTGTAGACAACAGATACATGAGCTTTATTTCTTGATTCATGCAATTAGTCCATGTCTTTTGACCTGAGGATGTAGCTCATTGATACTTTAATTTATGAAATATGTATGGTAATTGTGGTAATTGTGTTGCTGATTTTTGGTGCTCCTTGTGTTCTCGTAATAGGTATTCTGTGTCTTAATTTTAGCTTCATATTTCCTTTCACAGTCTCTCTGATATCCTCACTCCTTTCTTTAGCCTGAAATAATACTTTATGTGCTTTCTTTAGATTATTTGATTATTTGTTTTTGTTTTTGTTTCTGAGCCAGGTTTTTTCTGTGTTGCCCTGGCTGTCCTTGAACTCACTCTGTAGACCAGACTGATCTGGAATTCAGAGATCTACCTGTCTCTGCCCCCTGAGTTCTTGACTTAAAGGCATGTGTCACCACTGCCCAACAGGTTTGTTTTATATCCATTTTTAAAGCTGATTACACTATGGAAAGTTTTCTTTCATCTTCAAATATGGCAATATTTCTTTGTGTCATCTTTAAACTCCTTGAAGTTTTTGATAAAGTTTTATTGTTCTTATAAATTCTTTGTTCAGGGATTCAATAGGATATTCTTATTGAAACATTTCTATAGGACTGTAAGTTTTTGAAAAAAAAGATCCTGGGTTAAAATTTTATACTGTTTATATGGTTTTGATAAATTTGGGCAAATGGATTTCTTTTGTTAGTTATAAGTCTTATCTGGACAGTTCAGGTTGGGGCAGAAGGGAGGATATGAAGGCAGTTTGGGCCTAGATGTTAGAAATGGTTTGGATGGAATTGTTGTACAGGATGTGTCTTTTGTTTCAAGCCTGCAGTATAGAGGGAGATATGGCTGGCTGGAAAGTTCGGATAGAGTAATGGAGGGGCATGTAGGTTGGAAGATATGTAGCAAGGGTCTTGGAGGAAGCGAAGAGGTTAATTGTGGCACAGCCACATTCTAGGCAAAGGCACTGGCTATGGGGCCTGGGCTAGATCTGGCAGGTTGGGAATGTCTGCATGGGGAGATCAGGGAGAATCACCAGGCTAGTTCCTGGAGGGGATGTAGAGGGGGCTGGGTGGAGGGGTTCAATGTGGTGAAGAAGGGACCTGTGGGTGCTGATGTGTAGGGCCTACTCTCCATCTGATACTTTCTTTTTCTTTTATAGTGACATTATTATCCTTTTTCCAACTTTCTCTTCATGTTTTAAATATTATTACTTTAAAAGTAATCATTTAAATGTTGCTTTATGACCAGATCCCTCAAGCCAAAAAAAAAAAATTCTTCCAGTGGCCAACTCTCAACACCACTGATTATTATTTGACAAATGTATTTTTTACTAATGGGACACTGTTTATGAGCCTAGTTGAATATCTATGGAGTTTTCCTATTACATTTTATATCTCTACTTATTAGTTGGTGGCACACAATTTCACCTTACAATTCCACAATGTTTTTCTTCTACAAGACATTTTTTTAATTAATTATTGATCTCGATTCCATTACCTGAGATAACTCTAATTTTAGGAGGTGGAGCCTGTTGGAAAAGAAGAGTCATCAATAATTTTATCAAGCTCTGAACCACACAAGCTACAATAACATTGGACTGTCAAGATATGTTGGCTAGTGCAACAGTGGGAAAAAAAGGTTATTTCTAATTGGTTTTAAGGACTGCACCACAGGATGGAACTCATGCTTGATACGTAAACTTAGTCAGGAACACCTGACTGTGGAGAAAATAGACCCTAAGTGAGATATAGGTTATCCTTCTATATGCTACAAATAGGTGTTATTTTTATTGGTTGATGAATAAAACTGTTTTGGCCAATGGACAGACAAAATACAGCTAGGTGGGAAGTCCAAACAAAGATAAAGAGAAACAGAAGATGGAGTCAGGGAGATGCCATGTAGCCGCTGAAGAAGAAAGATGCCAACGGCACCCTAACTAGAAAGATGCCAGAACAGAAGTAACACCATGGCCATGTGCCAAAACACAGATCAGTAGAAATGAGTTTATATAAGAGAGAGCTAACCAATAAGAAGCCTAAGCCATTGGCCAAACAATTATACTTAATAGTTAACCTCTGAGTGATTATTTCATAAGTGGCTGCAGGGACCTGGTGGGCAGAGAAAAACTGGTCCAGTGGGACCATGGGATGAAGAAGAGCCATTCTGACTACATAAGTGTGAACGTAGTGCTGTTATTTTGCTAAATTGACACAGTACCAAACTTACTCATAAATATTCACCTTTATACCTAAAGATTAACATCTCTCTCAAACTTTACCAGAGAAGTCTCTTTCTGTAGTAGATGTCAGTCAACACAGAGACTTAACTGGTAATATTGTAGATAATAAGCAATTATATCATGTTCAATCTTAATAAAATATCAATATCACAAACCCTCTCCTCTAGAAGGATCATCATGAGAGAAGGCACAGAAAGATTAAAAGAGCTGGACAACAAGGAAGACTGCTGTAAACTAGTGTCTTCTGAATATGATAGGACTACCATATCTATGAACTCTAAACAGTTATGTTTGTCTGCCCAAAATCAAGCCAATCATTATCCCATCATGGAAAAGTGAGTGAGCAGAGCCCATGAAGCCCCAACACTAGCTGAGGACTATTGGCACTTAGTGGCTTCTGTGGGAGAGTCAGTTTCCTTCAGGGTTCTATCCCCTAATAAGTTGTCCAATATTCAGTGGACAGCATTGCATATGTTAGAAATATATTTGAGGTCTCGAAAAAAAAATCACCATTTCAAATAAAGTGTCTGGACAATGCATACTTTACTCTTATTCAATAGTGTGTGCTCAGGAAAAGAACTATGTTATATTTCAGAGTGTAGAGTAAAGGAACAGAAGAAAGAAAGAGACTAGACTCTGACCTCAACAAATGAGACAGTTTATTTCAAATGATGCTCGCCCATCGATTGGAGATTTTAAAATGGGGAAAAGTTGGCTGCGACCCGTTATGAGGTTGTGTTATGACTCGCGAATGGAAAAGTTCATGCAGTTGGGGGTTACGTGTGGGTCTGTGGTCTCTTCTTCCAGGAATTGTTTCCTCGAGTAAGAGAGATTATTTTGAGAGACAAGTTGACTCAGCAAACATTCCTCACTGGGTTGTGGCTGACCAATAATAGATGATTAAGGTCAGTTGTAATCTTACAAGAATTTTGTTTTTACAATTGAGGCAATATATCAAATTGTATTTGGCTTTTATTCTCTCTCAAGTGGTGGCTGTATCTTTTCTCCATTGACTGTGGTCGACCTCACAATCTCATTCAATTGGCTATCCTGAAAAGACTTAGCACACTATGAAATGAAGGAAGAAATGAAAAATTTCACTAGTCCAGTCCATTAAATTCTAGAATAGAGCAGTAGAACTTTCTGTAAACAAAGGTTTTACTGGGATGGGAGTTCTAAAGCCTTTGTATAAAAGTCATACAAGATGGAAGAAATATTCAGATTTTAATTCTTATCCTAAGCACAAGCTGCATAGTATTAGATAGAAAAGACTCATATTTAGTATTTTCTATATGCTCATGCACAGATGGGCAGCATAATAATCAGTGGGTTAAATAAATATACAAAATGAAGGCATCAAGGAAGAAATGTGAAGAGTGGTATCTAAGAGGTGTATAATCAAAATTCACTGTGTACTTATAAGAAATGCTCCAAGCATAAATACATGCTTGAATGTTAGCTCTACCAACTTTTTAAGTTGATAGATTTCTCCTACTTTGAGCTTTTAAGATTTTGTCTGGTATTTTTAAATAAGCTGATTAACTAAACCTGCTCAGGTTATTGGGCTGATCTTTTGTTTTGTTTTGTTTTGTTTTGTTTTGTTTTGTTTTGTTTTGTTTTCACCTACAGAGGAGGCACAAAGGCCCTGAGACCTAAGGTTCCCATATATAAGACAGGCACATGTGAAGAAGAGGAAAGACTTGTTCCTTGTGCCTAACTCTAAAGCTCATTGCTTTTAACTGCTAGCATTGCCACCAGTTTGTTCATTGCTCCTGCCCAGGCTGGTCAGCACTCTTTATTCACAGCATTTCAAGAATTACCTTCCTGTATCCTTTTTGTTTCTGACGTGACACAACAATAGAGTTCAAATTCTTGTCAGCAAGAATGCACAATTATTATCTTTGTGGAATACTTAGTTGCTTGCTTGACATGTAGCAATCATTTGGAGGAAATTACCCAAATAAAGCAATATATATGTATATATATATATGCATATATAGAGAGACATATATATATATAGTGTGTGTTTGTCTGTGTGTTTATAAATGTGTTATGTATTTGTGAGAGAAAGTGTGTGTATGTTTTCTAGTAACACACATAAAAATGAATAATTGCATTATTATGTGATTGTAATTGTTTAAAAAAATTTAAGTATATCATGACAAAAATATATTTGGCCAAAAGCTTTTATTCTAAGAAAATTGTGCACTTTACCTCGTGTGTGAAACACAGCCATCCTTTAGTTCTCACCTTAGTGATCTGTTCAGCTTAAGTTAAATTCAAATAGAAATGTGGGTTAAGTTCCCACCAATAGTTGTTGCATAACCATTGCCTTGAGAGGCCAGCTATATAGTCACTAAACCTGTCTCCTTTGCATATATGTAGCTTACCATGCAGTTAACTCAGAGACATTCAAATGAGCTCTGGAATGGTAACAAGTGTGCCCGTGCCTTCATTTCTGGCAACAAATCCATTTCTGGCTCACTGTCCTCTCTAATCTTCCTGCTGAGAAGCATGACAAGTAAAAAAATGCAGCGACAGAAAAGAGGAAGCCTTTCTCTCTACTCTCTGCTGAAGAATAAAGTGAGATGAGCAGGAAATACCTGATCTGCTAAGAAACTGAGATTTGACTGCGTATTGCAAATGCTAATCCTATTAACAAGTTCTTCAGAAATTAACATTTAAGATTCCAATTGGTTTGCTTCTTCATGAAAACTGTTACATTTCTCCTTTATCCATTGTATTATAATGACTTATTTCTCCTCTCTGCCTCTAACTGTAATCATGAATTCTGCTCAATTATGCTCCTTTCTCTAAATCCTTTAAATTCCTTGTCTCTCTAGTCCTCCTGTTCAAATATTCTCTTGTCGATAGATTAGTTTGGCCTACTTCATTGCGATTTACACTCTAAGCCTTGTCAATGAAAGATCATGATTTTGTCACTGCCATCTCTGCTCTTATTATTTATCTAGTCATGCTCCAATGTAATTCTACTAGAAGTAACTTATTTCGGTCCAAGCTCTCTGTTCTGAAAAATAAAATGAAATAAAACTAAGCAAACAACCGCCCCCGACATACACACTCACATTTTCGTCACTAGGAAAGGTTGAAATCTTATGAATTTCAATCATCAGGGAAAACTGAATCCAAAACTCTATAAGTCATCTCCAAAGGAATTGATCTAAGAAAGAAACCTTCTTCTTCACTCTAACATGTTTTATAAATAAATCTCATCTAAATGAATTCCTATGAACTTTAATCTATGCTCACCTTACTTGTCAGCAATATAAGTGAAAACTTAATTTTATAAAAAGTTTCAACACTATTTATACTAACTTTCTCAAATACCCCTAGGGAATTCATTTGTTATTCCAGCAAACATACTTTCTCCTTTATTTCTTTTCTTATGTCTGGAAGCATGATGTTTACCTCAGACCTTCCTTAAGCCTTTATAAAGATTCAAAGCATCATTTCCAACCTTTTCAAAAAAAATTTACATTTTATGAGATAATTCTATTAGATACAATTCTTTGCCACTAATCTTAGCTGAGCACTCTGTTATCTTTATTGATGTCATTTAGAAGCAAATGGTTCAATAATACCAATAATGTTTTATACCACCAATATTTAACTTTTATTACATTTTAACTTAGTAAACCCTTAGCAGTTTCAAATGGGTTCATTTTCTCTGCCAATTATAGAATTAAAAGTTAGAGAAAATCTTGCAAGCCAACCAGTGGCAGTGGAGAAATCACAAACATCACAGACAAGAGTAGTCAGAGTCATCAGCTGAAGAAAGGCATTCATTGGGGGGTGTGAAAACACACAGATGCAGCAGGAACACAGAGGAAACACCCTCTACAAAGGAAAGAGAAGACTAGGACAGCTAAAATGTCCAGTGTCTTCTTTCAATGATCGAGGTTTTTAATGACTCCAAAGACTTTTCCTCTCTTAATTTAGCGTTCGTCAAGTTGAAAAACGATAACGTGGTTGATTGACCCTCACTGTGCTGTGTAATGAACTTACTGAGCCAGTCCATCAGCTGGAGGCCAGTTGGCAGGAGAAAATGCCTACCAGACCTTTGTTTTAAGCTGCTAGGCTTTCATCTCAGATCAGGAGGGTGAAGAAGAAGTCAGCCAACTTGGAAGTTTGCCACCTTTATTCCCAAGTAATGGCATCTTCCCCCATCTGTCTGCCTATCATGAAGTCTAACTCCTAGTCTCTATATTGTTAAAATTGAAGAAATCTGTACAACAAAGCTACCACAAGGTAACAATGTAATGCTCTGTAAAAATGCCTGATTTCTGAAATTAAAACATACTGAGGGGACATTTATTATGTAAGATATAAACTAATATCCAGTTATAGTGGCTGACAAAGAATCAGCCCAAATATAGCTCATGAATTTTCACATAATACCCTATTTTCCTAATGTCTACTATTATTTTGTATTGATTATTTTTGTGAAAACTATTCCATGACTCAACAAAGAATTTTACAAATTTTAAATTAATCTTCATGTATTAATCTACTAGCCTTTTTAAATTTCAACCACTAAGGGTGATTTTCATCTAAATTATGTCATATGTTACCATTTTTACTGGATGTACCACAGTCTACTCACAATGATATATTTTCTGACACAAAAACATAAATGATAATGAAAAATTTAAAGACCTAAAACCTCAGAGTTTTGCCAACTTAATCAATAGAATATCTCAATTGAGTTCCAAAATTATAAATCAGAAAATTTTCAAATCAGTTGTATTCTTGCAATGGAACCCACTCTGCACTGGAAAGTTTTTGATTTATGAACTCTGGTTCAGAGACCAGCAAATGAGCCTCAAGGGTTGTGAAAGTACTATTTTATAGAGGGTTATTTCTCATCACCTGTTTTAATAGTTTATTTCTACTTATGCTTTATTTTTAACCCCATTTCTCCATTGTGATTCATGGACTATAGTTCCAGCTGAAATTTAATTATGTTCTTATGGACTGCAAGTAAAACGTAACCACAATAAAAATAACAAAATCTTCACATACATGCCCCTTCTGGTGTTCCAAATTTGGAAGTGATTCTTATATGTACATAAAATAAATACTATCAAAGTAACACAACCCGCTGAGACGTTGACCAATGGAATTGCATTGAAGACCCAGATATTAATTCACAAACCTATGAGCACCTGATTTTTGACAGACAAGCTAACATTATACAATGGAAGAAAGAAGGCATCTTCAACAAATGATACTGGCATAACTGGATGTCAACCTGTAGAAGAATGAAAATAGATCCATATCTATCACCATGCACAAAACTCAAATCCAAATGGATTAAAGACCTTAATATAAATCCGACCACACTGAACCTGATAGAAGAAAAAGTGGGAAGTAGCCTGCAATACATGAGCACAGAAGACCACTTCCTAGGTAAAACCCCAGTAGCACAGACAATAAGAGCAACAGTGAATGAAAGGGACCTCCTGAAACTGAGAAGCTTCTGTAAAGCAAAGGACAAAGACACAGTCATTAAGACAAAAAGGAAACCTACTGAATGGGAGAAGATCTTCACTGACCCAACATCAGACAAAGGTCTGATCTCCAAAATACATAAAGAACTCAAGAAACTAGACATTAAAATTCTAAATAACCCAATTAAAAAATGGGCCACTGAACTGAACAGAGAATTCTCAACAGAAGAATTTCAAATGGCCAAAGGATACTTAAGGACATGTTCTACTTCCTTAGATATCAGGAAAATGAAAATCAAAACAAATCTGAGATACCATCCTACACCTGTCAGAATGGCTAAAATCAATAGCACCAATGATAGCCTATGCTGGAGAGGATGTGGTGTAAGGGGAACACTCATCCATTACTGGTGGGTTGCAAACTTGTGCAACAACTTTGGAAATAGTGTGGCAGTTTCTCAGTAAATTGGGAGTCATCCTACCTCAGGATCCAGCAATACCACTCTTGGGAATATACCCAAGAGATGACCAATCATACTACAAAAGCATTTGTTCAACTATGTTCATAGCGGCATTATTTGTAATAGCCAAAACCTGGAAACAACCTAGGTGCCCCTCAGTGGAAGAATGGATAAAGAAAGTGTGGCACATCTACACATTAGAGTACTACTCAGAGGTAAAAAACAATGACATCTTGAATTTTGCATGCAAATGGAAATAGAAAACACTATCCTGAGTGAGATAACCCAGACCCAAATATATGAATATGGTATATACTCACTCATTAGTGGATTCTAGCCATAAAAAAGGACATTGGGCCTATAGTTCATGATCCTAGAGAAGCTAAGTGATAAGGTGAACCCAAAGAAAAACATATTTAGATCCTCCTGGAAATTGGAAGCAGACAAGATTGCCAGGCAAAAGTTAGGAGCATAGGGGTAGGGGTGGAATGGGGGAAGGGGAGAGGGGGAGAAAAGGGAGAAGGGGAGGGTTGAGGAGAGCTTGGAGGAGTGGGATGGTTGAGATGGAGGAAGGACGGATATGGGAGCAGGGAAGGAGATATCTTAATTGCGGGAGCCATTTTAGGGTTGGCAAGAAGCTTGCCTCTAGAGGGGTTCCCAGGAGTCCATGGGGATAACCCCAGCTAGGACCCTGGGCAGTGGAGGAGAGGGTGCCTGAACTGGCCTTGTCCCGTAGTCAGACTGATGACTATGTTGAATATCACCATAGAACCTTCATCCGGTGACAGATGGAGATAGAGACAGAGACCCATATCGGAGCACTGGACTGAGCTCCCATGGTCCAGTTAAAGAGCAGAAGGAGGGAGAAGATGAGCAAGGAAGTCAGGACCGCGAGGGGTTGGTCCACCCACTGTGACAGTGTGCTTGAGCTAATGGGAGCTCACCAAATCCAGCTGGACTGGGACTAAACGAGCATGCAATCAAACTGGACCCTCTGAATGTGGCTGACGCTTGGGGCAGACTGAGAAGCCAATGATAACGGCATTGGGATTTGTCTCTACTGCATGTACTAATTTTTGGGGATCCTGTTCTATTTGGATGCAGACCTTCCTAAGCCTGGATGGAGGGGGGAGGGCCTTGGACTTCCCATAGGACAGGGTACCCTGCCCTCTCTTAGGACTGGAGGGGGAGGGTGAGTGGGGGAGTGGGAGGGAAGTGGGAGGAGGGGAGAAAGTGGAAATTTTGATTGGTATTATTTATAAAGTAATAAAAAATAAATAAATTATGCCTCAATAAAAAAGAAAACATTAAAAAATACTATCAAGGTTTGTTGTTAGTATGTTATTCATCTGGCCCTTATTAAAAAAACTGTGTTATATATATATTGTATGATAGAAGAATCTATTTTCAATAATTAAAAATAAACTATTACTCTAATTGAGAAAATATAAGAAAACATTCACCAAAAGGAGAGAGCACTGAGAAGAGAAATGGACACAAGATCCCATCCCTAACCCAGAAGCTGTCTCTACTTGATAACCATTCATAAATGACATTAGTTCTCTCCAAAGAAGTCTCACTAGGGATACAAACAAATCTTAAGGGCATGCCCCCATGCCAGCAGCAGATGGCTGTGGGAGCCCACGTGTGACTCAGTTTCCATCTGGAGTCATTTCTGACTTAAAGAAGTCATTTGAATTCAAGCCTGTCTGCTCTTCTTTTCCTATAACCTTGAGGCCTATCAGAGACTTCTGATTTAGCCCACGAGAAAAGAACACTCTATCTAGTAGACAGTACACTGCTGATGACAAACCTCAGGAACATCAAGAGAGAAAGTTAGGTTGCTTCCAAGCAGCAAGCACATATTGGAGAAGAGTCTGCTCACTCAGGGACAGAAATGGTCTTGTGGTTAGATATTGACTATCTGTGCTGTGCTTTGTTCTGCTTTTGTATATAAGCAAGTTCTGAAATAAACTCTGGGCTGTTTGGCTGCCTCAGCATGACCAGACAGACCTCCTGATTCTATGCTGTCTTCTGTTTCTTCTGACTTTCCTTTGGCCTCGAGGATCCCCTATCCAGACACCCTAGCTGACTTTGTAGGAGAGGACTCCTACAGACAGCTAACACCAAAGTGAACTCAGTGACATCTTTGGAGGTTCTTTAACTCATTGATAACTTGTCAGAATCTTTTCTTTCTTTCTTTCTTTCTTTCTTTCTTTCTTTCTTCCTCTCTCTCTCTCTCTCTCTCTCTCTCTCTCTCTCTCTTTCTTTCCTTCTTTCTTTCTTTCTACCTGTCAGGTCCTTTGCATACACGTTGAAAATATCTTAAAACTCAGAAAATATTTAAATTAGTAAGTGAATGCAATTATGACTTTTATAAAACTTAACAGGATATATTAATATAATATATACAATGCTAAAATGTCTGTTAAATCATTGAGAATATCAAATTCTTTTTTGAAAGTATCAACTTCTTATATATAATGTGACAAGCAGTATGTAAGCCTTACATATTTCATATGAAGCATGATTCAAATACATTGACAGTAGAAGACTGTCAATTAAGTAGGAGACTACACCATTATCTTTGAAAGAGTGATTTGCTATGTTGAAAATTTGATACCAAATTGATCCACAAGACCATAGTACTTACATAAGTACAAAACTTGATCAGGCAAAGGACACATTTCTTTTCTATTTTTCATACTATGTAATCTCATCAGTTTCCCTCTCCCCAACTCTACCTAGATCCTCCTGTCTTCCCCACCCACCCAACACAGCACACTTTTTCTCTATTTAGAAAGCAAATAGACAAACAAAAAGTAAACAAACCAGAATAAAAAATAAAACAACAATAACAACAAGATAACAAAGAGAGAGCACAAAAGGAAACACGTGCACGTGCAAACACACACACACATTAACGTACACATATCCCAAAACCCATAAAATTACAAAATTAAAAACTGTAATATTTAAGCAAAAGGTAAATAAGACAAAAAAATGCCCAAATTAATGTGAGACAAATATTCTACAAAACTATCATTAAGTTCATTTTGTATTGGCATCTTCTATTGGGCATGGTCCTTGTCTTATGTGTGGTTAATATACCAAGTGAAACATCCTTGGAGAAAGCTAATTTTTCCTTTTCCAAGTAGGTGTCAGTTGGAGGAAGTTTGTTGGGCAGGTGTGGGAGCTCATGTCCACTTCCCCTTTCAGCACTGTGATCCCACCTGGCTTGAACCTGTGCAGGCATTCTGCCACCCTCTCTATGAGTTCATATGTGCATCAGTCCTGTTGTGCTTAGAAGGTACTGTTTCACTGATGTCGTCCATCTACTCCGGCTTTTACACTCTCTTCTGCCTCAACTTCTGCATAGTGGTCTGAGCCACAAGGGGAGGGTTTTGATGAAGACATTCCTTTTTTAGGACTGGGGTATTTCTTAAAAATGTCAAATAAAAATAATTTTAGATCTACAGATCCCACAACCTATTTACTTATAAAAAATCTTAAATGACATTATGAAATGAATTTTTTGGAAGGGACAAATTTTAGAAAACACTTTCTACCAAAAGTGCACTAGAAAGAGATAATTTTTTAAATTGTTTATTGTAGTCAGTTTGAATTAGTGTTTGAAGTTAAATCTTCAAAATCTGTGAATGCAAGCAAAATTATATTGAGCACTTTATTTATATTCTTTATGAGTTTGTGTGACACTATTTAAGTTATATATCCTAAGTTCATTCACTTTGGGGCAAATTTTGTGATATCATGTATAAATAAATATACATTTGGGTCTGTCTAATGTGTTGAAGGGAAAACAAGAAATGATGAATTCTAGATAATAAGGAAGGGCTAAAACTAAACAATGAATACAAGTCATGAAAGAAGATATCGGGATAATTGTTTTCCTAATTTTAAATCTGCTATGACTTTGGTTTTGGTGGATAAGTTCTGAAAAAGCATTTGAAAGTGAAAGAATAAAGTCAAATGCGAAGCTGCAAAAGTTCAGAATGGTTCCCTTCTCCCTTCTCTCTCCTCCTCTCCCCTTCCCCCCACCCCACCCTCACCCCCACCCCCACCCCCATGCTCCCAACTTTTGCCCGGCGATCTTGTCTGCTTCCAATTTCCAGGAGGATCTATATATGTTTTTCTTTGGGTTCACCTTATTATTTGGGTGACCTATAGGCTCAATGTCCTTTGTTTATGGCTAGACTCCACTTGGGGAGAGCTTGGGGGAGTAGGAGGGTTGAGATGGTGGGAGGGTGGATATAGGAGCAAGGAAGAAGATATCTTAATTAAGGGAGCCATTTTATGGTTGGCAAGAGACTTGGCTCTAGAGGGAATCCCAGGTGTCCACGGGGATGTCCCCAGCTAGATCCTTGGGCAGCATAGGAGAGGGTGCCTGAACTGGACTGGTCCCATAGTCACACTAATGAATATCTCGAATATCACCATAGAACCTTCGTCCAGCGATGGATGGAGATAGAGACAGAGACCCACATCAGAGCACTGGACTGAGCTCCCAGGGTCCAGTTGAAGAGCAAAGGAGGGAGAAGATGAGCAAGGAAGTCAGGACTGCGAGGGGTTGGTCCACCCACTGAGACAGTCTGCCTGATCTAATGGGAGTTCACCAAATACAGCTGGACCGGGACTAAATGAGCATGTGATCAAACTGGACTCTCTGAATGTGACTGACAATGGGGGCTGACTGAGAAGCTATTGATAATGGCACTGGGACTTGTTTCTACTGCATGTACTGGCTTTTTGGGACCCTAGTCTGTTTGGATGCACACCTTCCTAGGCCTGGATGGAGGGGGGAGGGCCTTGGACTTCCCACAGGGCAGGATACCCTGCCCTCTCTTAAGACTGGAGGGAGAGGGAGGAGGGTGAGTGGGGGAGAGGGAGGGGAATGGGAGGAGGGGAGGAAGTGGAAATTTTTGAATGGAAAAATAAACACACACACACACACAAGTTCAGAATGGCTATTCAAACTGTAGAGAAGTTCTATTACACAGATAGATTGAGTATATTTCAGTGTAATGTGTTTTTATTTGAAAGTTCTTTATAATAAAGTTTAATAAAAACCAATAATCAAAAATAAAGACTTCCTTTTATTTTTTCTTTTCAAGCTCAGATTCATTCAACACATATTCACTTTCTAATATGTATTTTCTTTACCAGATTCTCTGACAAATTCTCTTTGTTTCATTTTACAGCATATGGAGGTTGATATAAACAAAAAATCAATTGTTATGTTTATTTTTGCCAAAGTTAAGATTCTAAAATTAGTAGCTCTCTAGAAACAAAACTGAAAAAGTAACTCTAAAATTCAAAACTTCCCAAGCTTTAGAGAAACTGGAAAGTGAATACACAGCAATACAAACCTGTAGGGACTGAAATGCAGAAGTTTTGCTAAAATAATACAAATAAAAGATATTGGGGGAAAACCATGCTACTAGTTCTTTATTCCTAACCACTAACTGTACTTATTATGAACAAATTTTCTGGTTCATTAAAAAGCTCAGAAGTTAACTAGCTTAGGCTAATCTATGGTGTTATTGCTGTTCCAGAAGAGATTTACTAACCATTCAAAATGTGTTTCTAGACTGCTGATAGAAAGTAGAATAGTTTTCATTTCAAAAGAATGCAAAAATATTTTACTAAAATACTTTATTGTTAAAATGGTCTAAAATATCTATTTTCATGTTCTCTTTTGTTAGTTCAAGCCCACTGCAGTAGTGCTAAGCTTAGAGTAAGGATATGTCAGTCATTTCATGAGAATACAGAGCAAACAGTTTAAACAAATGCTGTATCATCCCTTAAGAAACAAATTAAAAGAAGGCTGGAGAGATGGCTTGGTTCATCGAGTAGATGGTCTGTAAGTAAGAGGATCCAAGCTTGTACCTCCAAAACCCAAATAAAAAGCTGTACAACTGTAACCCCAGAACTGGAGCAGAAGGAACAGGGGTATGCAGACCTTGAAAGAATGGTACTCAACTTCATATGGAAAAGCAAAACCCCCAGGATAGCCAAAACAATCCTGTACAATAAAGGAACTTCTGGAGACATCAAAATCCCTAACTTCAAACTCTGCTACAGAGCTACAGCACTGAAAACAGCCTGGTATAGGCATAAAAACAGACAGGAGGACCAATGGAATTAAATTAAAGAACCAGACATTAATTCAAAACCTACGAACACACCTGAGTTTTGACAAAGAAGCAAAAAGTATAAAATGGAAAAAAGAAAGCATATTTAACAAATGGTGTTGGCATAACTGGATATCAACATGTAGGAGAATGAAAATAGATCTATATCTATCACCATTCACAAAACTCAAGTCCGAATGGATCAAAGACCTCAAGATAAAGCCAGCCACTCTGAACCTCATAGAAGAGAAAGTGGGAAGTACACTTGAACGCATTGGCACAGGAGACCACTTCCTAAATATAAATCCAGTAGCACAGACACTGAGAGAAACAATTAACAAATGGGACTTCGTGAAACTGAAAAGCTTCTGTAAAGCAAAGAACACAGAAAAGATCTTCACCAACCCCACATAAGAATGGCCAAGAACAAAATCACTGATGACAACTTATGCTGGAGAGGTTGTGGGGTAAAGGGAACACTCCTCCATTGCTGGTGGGAGTGCAAACTGGTGCAGTCCCTTTGGATATCAGTATGGCAATTTCTCAAAAAACTAGGAAACAACCTTCCTCAAGACCCAGCATTAGCACCTTTGGGTATATACCCAAAGGATGCTCAATCTTACCACAAGGACATGTGCTCAACTATGTTCATAGAAGCATTGTTTGTCATAGCCAGTACCTGGAAACTAAATGCCCCTCAACCAAAGAATGGATAAGGAAAATGTGGGACATTTACACAATGGAGTAATACACAGCAGAAAAAAATAATGTTATCTTGAAACTGCATCATATTGAGTGAGGTAACTCAAACCAAGAAAGACAAATATCAAATGTACTCACTCATAATGGTTTTAGAAAACAAAAAAAAAAACAGCATACAAGTTACAACCCCAGAGAACCTAGACAACAAAGAGGACCCTAAGAGAGACATACAAGGAACTAATCTATATGGGAAGTAGAAAAAAACAAGATGTCCTGAGTAAACCCATGTGAGAGGGTTAAAGGGGAGGGGAGATGAAGGGAGAGAAGCAGAGAAAAATGTATAGCTCAATAAAATCAATTTAAAAAATTTAAAAAACAGAAATTTTCTACTAGACATAAAAAATGAAAAAATAATCTGCAAAAACACTGTGAAGAAAAACCTTGGAATTTTTCTCTGAGATATCATAGGACATGGAGAACCATAAGAAATTCTAAAAAGTATAATCTAAGAATCTAAATCTTGGAGTCCCTGGATATTTTCTTAACCAGCGATGCTTCTCTTAGTTGTCGTCTTGTCATAACTCCCAGTCTAGATCATGTGATTGTATTAAAGGAGAAACAGATGCCCAGCTTTCCATCATTAATGAGCAAAAATTAGGTGGCCAACTGTACTTCATGGAGCATAGGGAGAAGTAAGTCTTATAAGTGTTTTACATGAGAACCAAAATGTGGATTTCATGTACCAACACAAGAAGTTTGATGAGAAGTTTCTGATCTGCATGACCAAAGAGGTTCCAGTACTAACGGAAGGTGAAAAGACAAAGAAAATGGAGGAGAGCAAGGCAAAGGTATGTGAGAACCTTTGTGAGCTCATGAATAAGATACAACACAAAAGGAGAGAGGTGACATTTTCCAATACTCTGTGTTTTCAACCTAGAGGTAATCGTGAACACCCTAGTAATTTAAGAAAAATCTACAGTAAATTAAATAATGGCCAAAACAACACTTAGAGATCAGCTCTGACCTCCTTTATGGCTGACAAAATAAACAGGCTGTAGAGGTCCTAGTGCAGTGGTGTTAGAAGTTCCTCTTCTCTCTTCTGGCGTCACATCTTGAGGATCTCTAGACCCATCCCAATGAGATCTATTGTATGAGCAAGTTAAACGTAGGACCATGAAGATGAGGTGCACAGAAGCCCAGTTCTGCTTTTTCTAAAGAGATCACTCTGCTTGAACTTGTTGAGAAGGCAACTGTTAACAGAAGAAATAGACTGAAGTTCCCAATGAAAAGTCTATTTCTGTATAAAAATACTATATACTCTGTATATAGTTTGACCATGGCTTCTGCAACAGCCTTGACTAACCGTGTTCTGTTTGGTCCCCTCTGTTGATATCTAGTTGATTTTTTTTCCCTTCTATCCTATCCCGGCATCTTTTTTTTTTAACCCGATGCTTCTCTTTTTATTATTATTATTATTACTGATTTTTATTGAACTCTACAATTTTCTCTACTCCCCCCCTCCTCTCTCCCCTCCAACCCTCCCCCAAGGTCCCCATGCTCCCAATTTACTCAGGAGATCTTGTCTTTTTCTACTTCCCATGTAGATTAGAACTATGTAAGTCTCTCTTAGTGTCGTCATTCTTAAAGCACAAAAGTTTCCCTCTGCACCTAGTAGCACAGGTAGATTCTATGTAATATGATCTTTTGTTCTGTTTATTTTGTTATGAATTTAAAAATGAAACTGAAGAATATACCATTGTTTAAAAACATTTTTTCCTGCTCAGAAGCTCTTCTAAACCTGTTATCTCTAGCAACATCAAAGCTTCTTCAAATGACAAGCACCCAGGAGAGTATCAGTAGATCATAATTATAAGCATCTGTCCCACCCATTACACATGCAATAATTTGAAGTCATCTGTCATATAAAATTTCTTCTATAAATGCTCAGTCTGTATTTTCTATCTTCTGCAATATTAAAAGCGAAGCAGTTTTAGATGTTGAATTGTTAAATCAACCTTTCAATAACTAGGAATTAACAGCATCTAAGTAGCCTATAAAAATTAATGAGAAAACCAAGATGTCCCAGTTCTATAGAGTTTATATCTGTAGGCTCAGAGGCTCAAAAGACCAATAAAGTGAGAAAGCAGCAAGCAAAAAATTGCACGCAACTTTACTGGGTCCTGTTCATAATTAACCATAATACCCTTCCAATAGTTGTAGCAGTTACCAACTCTCATTATTTGGAATTTCCCCTCCCTTCCTGGATACTTGAAAGACAAAATTTTGTAGTCCTAGAATTATTTCAGATATTATTATTCTTTCTAGTGCATGTATTATAGAAAAAAATTCCATTGCTTACTCATTGCTGACACATTGAGAAGCCTTTGTTCCATACTTCAGCTTATGGTAACCAAAATAGTAGCCTTGGAAGTGTTTGTTTATGCTGCAAAACCACAGAAAAATGAACTTATAAATCTCTCATGTGCTATTCCCTGAAGAAAAAAAATAAAAACCACTAATATTTCAAAGCTTACTTGATACCTAAGAGTAGCTTAACATAATCTGACTAATAACCCAGGCCAGATGTCATTATTAGTATTTTTATCAAAATTTAACAGATAATAATTATGTTAGAAAACCAAATGATAACAATTGGTCAAAGTAGCTAGTCATGGTGGCTCATGTCTTTAATCTTGGCTCTTGGGAGGCTGACTCAGGAGGATTATATGTTTGTGGTTAGCTTTACCTATAGGGAGTGCTTTCAAAAATAAAGCAAAGGATTTGAATCATCTTATGTTCTCCCATACAACTCACAGATTAAATTTAGATGCATTTGCTATGGCTTTTTTAATGGATTCATTACATAAGGATTCTGAGTAAATGCAGAACACATGTTTCATTGTTCATGCCTAGAATAACTACATGGTTATGCAGAAATTTGTTATGGAATTTACTCACCAATAACCACATTTGCTGAATTGTCTTTAGAGCAGATGACATGAGAAATTATTATTTCTCTGTAGGTCACGAGTGACAAAACACATCTAAGCAACATGATGAGCTGAACCTGCTTTAAATAAAGTAACTCTGTTCCTCCAACCAGCTGTAAAATATGACCTTTATAGGAAATCAGACTGGATCTCTAAATTTTAAAAATATAAAGAATATAGCTTATTCATCCTCATTCTTATGATACTAAGCATCATGCACACCTAGTAATAAAAAGTTTTAACAATCTTCATGGACAGGATAACAAAGACAAAATTCACAAGCAGAGTAATCCCAGTAACATAAAGTTGAACCAAAACACCTATATGCTAACTGTCACCCTTGCTTTTATATTAATTGCAAAATGCAGTAAACTGTTTTTCAGTATAAACTGGTGTTCAGTTATGGTCTTTATTCAATCAACTATGTGTCACAAAGTCACAAATGTTCACTATACACAAGATCTTGCTTCTTCCCTACCAAAGGAGATAAAGTAACATCTCTCTCTGTCTTGTTAACCAGGCCAGAATCTTGTGTGACAATTCTCAAAGAATAACTTGTTCAACTGATTGGAAAATTATACTATCAAAGTTAGAATTCTATGTAGAGGGATTTTCATCTCTGTAGTATTACACTGACAAGGTGCCATTGGTAGTTCTTATGTCATTCAATAAAGAAGCAAAGATACCAAGAGGTCTGTGGATGCAGATAACAAAGCAAACCTCAACTAAACCTCACTTGTTTCTTTTGAACTTATTTTTACCCAAATAAAGCAAAGTCATTTGGAATTAGGCTTAAAGCAAATTGGAACATTGTCAAATGTAATATAAACACATAAACTCATCTAAAACACTGCAAATTTGCATACATACTCACACTTAAAAATAATATAAATGATGAACAGCTGTGAATCTTCTTTTTAACTCTTCAAAGCAACTGTTCATCTCCCTGCCTTTCTTTCCTTCCACTGCTAGAACTCAGGGCTGCTCTCTGATAAGCTGGTACTCTCATCTGCATCTCACTATCACCATCAGATGGTCATATTGGTGCCATATCCCATTGAGTCGTCTGCTTTTAGGAATCTACTTTTAGCCACATACTGATTGTTGAGTCCTAAACTTCTACTAATGTCATTATTATCCCAAAAGTCTACTCTAGAAATAAGATCCTTATAAGTCATCTATGTGCATGGAATTGTCTGGAATGAGGGAAGGAAACAAAATACATCTCTGAACATTTATGCTTTTGTTTAGATTGTATTCTTTACAAACACAGACACACATGCATATGAATCATGTATTTTATCAAAATTATTTTTAAAGGCCATGTTATAATGAGATAATCACACAAGCTAATTATTTTAACTTTGTAATTGCTTTTATTTTAGAACCTTTTCTATCTCTGAACTCAGTTAATTATGTCAAAACTATTCCATTCCAAAACATTCTTAAATCCTGAGGTAAATTTCAAAGACTTCAAAGAGTATAAATTACCTAAGGTAATGTTTATGTGAATTATGGTTGATAGAAGCCTTGGGCAGGAATAAGGAATAAGTCCTGTTCATAGAAGATCTGTCACATATTAACTCTCGCATCATCTCTCTTTATTTTGTTTTGTTATTGACATCTAAAAATATTCATGACGTTACTGTGAGTTGACAAATTTTTAATCCTGTGCAAATCACTTATGTTACCCTTGATCTCACAGCAAAGTTGTAAATCTGACTCGCTAGTCTTTCCATTTTTTTCCAAGTTTCTGCATATGAGTGTGTTTAGTGGTTAATCAAAAATCATGTTTGATGATGTATGATGAAGCAATGAATAGAGAGCAGAATTCAGAATTAGACTTTGTAACTTCATATTAATGTTTCAGTCATTTATTACCCATGAGATTTAAAGAATATTATTTAACTTACTTTATATCTTTAGATTACCATGGGTAAAATGAAAACAATTACTTACTAATTTAAAATGTTGTTTGTTACTATAGTAATCTAATGTGTCAAATATGTAAATAACCACCCAATGCGACAAGGAATCTGTACATGGGTCTCAACCTGTGGGTCATGACCCCATAAGGGTCAAATGACCCTTTCACAGGGATCACCTAAAACCTTTGGAAAACACAGATATTTACATTATGATTCACAAACTATCAAAAGTACAGTTACGAAGTTACAAAGAAATAGTTTTATGGTTGTGACTTGCCACAACATGAGGAACTGAATTAAAAGGTCACAGCACTGGGAAGGTTGAAAACCACAGATATGAATTATTAGAAAGAAAACTGGTATTTTGCTATTTGACATTCTATGTGACAATGTCTCTGAGAAAGCCGGGAGACTGATTCTACTGACAAAATATGGGAAGTTCTAAATATAGATTTCATATGTTTGCAAATAAGAAACTGTTTCATATATACATTCATGTAGGTTTTCTGATATTGGCCACATTTTCCTATGTTATAAATATCATTGTTATTTGATAATCAATAACATTTTTTTATTTTTTTTAAGGTTTCAATAAATAGCTCCTAGTTACTGGCTTTTATTAAACACTATAATAGCCACCTACTCCTCTGTGGTGTGTGTGTGTGTGTGTGTGTGTGTGTGTGTATGTTTACTAAAAATAGTAAAATTTTTATGTCAAGGACTTAAAAGTCAACTTCCAAAGTTTAATTGAGTGGAAACAATAATTAAAAGAAATAGCTTATGATCAGTTGATCATGGACTCCAAAGAGTCTCAGATATCTTTCTCTGAAACCACAAGTACACAAAACCTAGTGTGCTAATGGAATAAATAATGTGCTTCCCAAATACATACTTACTGAACTGAAAATCATTCAGGAACATGATTTTTCTATTAGATATTAGCTCAAGGGATATTAATGATATAATCATCTAAGAAAAAAAGTGACTATAAACACATGCTTTCATCCTACAAACTATCAATCAATAATATTCAAAGTAATATTTTCAAATTATTTTAAATCCTAGATTCAATGCAAACCTCTATTTTAGTGCTCCATCTTTCCCCCTACACTCTGGCTATTTTCACAGCTCCTCTCCTTACTCTGATCTTACAGTGTGACTGCTCATACATATCTGTTTCAGAATCGGATTTCTAATTTGCATAGAAGCATGCACTCTCAGAGTTTAAAAGAAGCTTGAAGTCATGTATTCCAACCATCCAACAGATCAGATGCATGAATTATTCCTACTTACGTCTACATCCATTCTCATGGTATTCTAAATATACCCTAGACATTAGCCCTATAGGCAAACATTAAGTCTGACTCTAAATGGAATTCTTAATTCATCAGCACTTTTAAAACTTCCCACTTGTAGCAAGAATCTCAATTAAAGTGAACTTAAATACTATTTCCACAAGATGACTGATTCTCTATATTATATATTGAGCAAGCTCTTCATCAGTACCAAAGTCACTCTCGTGTATAAAATTAGATGCTTAGGGAGTTGAATTAACTCTCTTTCAGACCACCACAGCTTGCTTTATTGTGCTACATATAACAACTGTAGTAAAAAACTATTCACAGATACATGAATGTTAGATGGCATAACAAGAAGTAAAAAATATTGAGCAATAGCAAAAAAATCCCTGTAAGAATAGTTCTTTTTAGTACATGTTTAAAATGAAAAAAACAGATTATTAAATGTTGTGAGCCACCAATTCAATAGATTTTATTGGAAATTTAAATCTATATAGGCATTCACTCTCTGAAGTATCACATTAAGACAGAGTTCTATAGCCTGTTACAGATCTCATACTGACAGAAAGTTGTGATAATGGCAGTCATTAAAATAAATGCCTAGTCAGGTTTTAAGTGACTGGCGTTAAATTTGTGTGGATTAACCACTAAGTTCCTTTTAGTATTATAAATGAAAGACACTGAAATTCAACTTTCTTCTTTGGATTCTCCTTATCATTTTCTTTTGGATCATTTGTGCAGGCTTATAACTGATATTAACATAATCCAAAATTGGAAGCCTTATTATATTTACATGGATCTATATTTAATAATTTTGTGGGGAAAAAATGAGAAACCTTGTGCTGGATAGTTTCATGCCAACATGACACAAGTTAGATTTATCTGGAAGGAGGGAATCTCAATTGAGAAAATGCCTCCATTTTCTCGTGGATCCATAAGATTCGGTTGTAGGGCATTTTGTTAATTAGTGATTAATGGAGGAGGACCCAGCCCATTGTGGTTGTAGCCATCCCTGGGCCTGGTGGTCCTGGGTTCTATAAGAAAAAATGCTGAGCAAGCTGTAGGGAGCAAGCCAGTAAACAACAGTCTTCCACGGCCTCCACATTAGTTCCTGCCCTAGTCTCCTGCCCTGTTTGAGTTCTTATTCTGATCCGTCAATAATGGGATAAAATGCCGAAATATAAGCAAAATAAAATCTTTCCTCTTCAACTTGCTCTTTGGTCATGGTGTCTTGTTTTGTCTCGGCAATAGAAAACTAAGTCAAATGTTCGTCACAAAACCCTACCAACCATGTTTACACTTATGGCTACTGGATGCTGAATCATTCCATATCCTACCACCAGTTTATTGCTGAGGAAGAGTTGGTGAAGAACATATCTTATATAACTGTGTAAATTTGAATTGTTCTGTTCCTTTGAAAAGTATTCTTTAAGTATGGAACGCAGCAGCCTCGCACAGTTTAACAGAAAATGGTGAGATAAATCAATTGCCATAGCCCTAAGAAATGAAACTAGTGTGCAAAGTTTTCACATTACTGTTCTGCAAAACTTGTGGTCCTAAAGCACAAGATGAAAATTATTTTCCAAGTCTTTTGAATTAGTTTTTTTTTTAATTTTTGCCATTATAAATTGCATAAAATTTTCTGGGTTATACAAGAAACATATCAGCTTTCTGAGCTAGGATGCCAGAAGTTGTTAAGAGAAAGTGGCTGTACACTCCTGTTGCTAGAGGCTCTCAGGGAAGATTGCAGATGTCAGTCAGTGGAGACTATAACTCCAAAACCATCATTTTTTCAATTAGTTGGCTGTACAGGGTCTTTCCCAGCCTCTAGAGCTGCTACATTCCGCTACTTGTATTCTTCCTCTATTTTCAATACAAACACCATGAATTTCAAGTGTCTTTTACTCTTTCAGAAACCATGCCCAGATTTCCTCCTGCAGAGCTGAGTTCTTCTGCTCCTCTTGCTGTGCTGTGTCTCCAACCAGAGCACAACAAAGCTGTGGCCCATTTGACTGTGGTCAGCTTAGCTCTGTGTATTCTCATATCTCCTTGGCTGAGCTTATATTTAAACTTTTAAGACTGATGTATCAACAATAACTGGAATTTTACTAACCATTTAGAAAATAATATGTCATTCCTCAAACAGATTGAAAAGAATCTCACCACTGTAGTAGCAAAACCTAATAAAGATAATGCCAAAATGGATTTTTAAACATACATGCAAAACCTAAGTCAAAGAGTATCTATTACAATAGGTTCCCCTGGCTTTCTTTCTCAGCATAAGCTTTGGGGTTTATTTTCTTCATTTTAGCATAGAAATAAAAAAGTGTGCTGCACTCTATTTTTCTTTGTCAGATTTAATCAGTGTTTCAAGGAACTACTTTAACAAGCAAGAAAAACTGACTTCTCAAATGTTGTTTTGTATTCTCATTTTGTCGTTCTTCATATGACTTTAATTTCTTCAGTAGTAAGGTCACTCTGTTTCTTTAGAAGTAGAATTGAGCCTGGCAAACTGGCTAAGTGGAAAAGCTACTTGTCACTTAGCCTGACGACCTGAGTTCAATTCCAGGACCTAGATAGTACAAAGAACCAACTCCTGCAATCTGTCTCTGACCACACAAATGCTACCACATGCCTCTGAAAATACACACACACACACACACACACACACACACACACACACATGCATGCACACATGCATACAAAGTATAATCAAAATATTAAGAAGTAGAAATAATAAAGTAAAATATAGTAGCTCCTATTCTAGAACCTTGGTGGAGACAGAAAAGAAACAGAATCAGACGCCACTCGAGAACAATGACCTGTGCAAAAGAGATCCCTACACGTTTTTACTTATTCAGGCAGTGGTTCTCATTCTACCATTGTTGATCTCTCCACTTCTTACAACAGGCAAAGATGCAGACTGAGATGCCACAAGATGGTTTCTTTGGGGTTTTATATCAATTTGTTTGTGTAAGTGTTCAGTTGGGTGAATTGCTTGGATGAATTTTCTCCTCTAGGAAGACTTTCTCCTGAGAGCCTCTAACAAAGCAAACAGAAGGAAGAAGTCCCTGTTCTGGCTCATATTCTTATGTCAAGACCTTTGAGAGAAAGAGAGGGTGGGTAAGACACACTAAAGATGTTATTTGAGGGGATTTCTACAGGTGTCATACAGAGAAGCAAACAACATAAAGAGTAAGAATGGAACCCTGGTACATATTGGCTTCTTCAATCTGCATCAAACTTCGGGGAGTCTAATAATAGTCAGATTATTCACAATGTGATTAAAGCTAGTATAGCTTTGGAGGAAAACTTCCCCCTTGCACAAGAAAGTGTAATTACATTGAAACTTGACTCGTGGTACAAGTCATTTCTTCCAAGAAGGCAGGTTCTAGAGATAGGCTGCCTATCTTAGCTTAAGGGCCTAAGGGTCTGGCCTGTTCTAGGTCATATAGATAGTTTAGAGGACATATGGGCTATTAGCCTCCTCTAGTCCTGAATGTGGGAGCTTTGGGGAGCCTCTCTGGCTATAAACATCATTTGTATTTCTGGCCACTGCACACCTCCAGTCCTGGTTGTAGGAGTTTGATATGGCCTGGTCCAACAGATAACACAGACCACCAGGTACTTAATCATTTCCAAGTCTTAGCTTTCTGGATGAAAGAACAGATTTTTCAACTTTCCCATTGGAAAGAGAATCCTTTGTGCTTAACATTCCTGGTTTCTCTGAGATTCATGGGTGCAAGAACCTTTGTGCTATGCCCCCAAGAGTTATTGATCTTAAATACTTCTATTTTTCTCTTTCCTACTTTATTTCTTCTCTTTTTCTATTTAATGTTTCTTTTTACATAGTCATACTAAATCTAGGGAGAATGGAAATATACAAAGTCATAAAGTATATCTCAAAATAGAGTCCATACTCAAAATATACTCCAAAGCCACCTTTAACTTTTAACCAGACTGGGGCTAGAAAAAGACCATTTGCTAAATAGACATTTGTAGAGAATAGCAGAAACAAACATTTGAGAAGATTTATAAAGTTTTATCCTGTTAGAAATGTGATATACCAATAGGCAAATTTACTCTTTTTCTTGGGACATTTTTTTCTGGGTAATTTGTCCATTTTCTACAGATGTCTCATTAGTCCAGTGGTATCGAAAGCCACAAGTATTGCACAGTAAACGTACAGCTGACAGATTCATAAATGTAGACCCACAAGTGCACAACTTATGGGGCACCCCATTTTCCAGAGCTTGCATGAGCACTTGTCTTTTGGATAAGTCACTGTCAGTTCTGGAAAATCTTGTGAAATCATGGTGTTTCTCATTTCAAAATGGGATTCACTCCAAAATATCTCAGTAGTGCACTGCCTTCAAATAACCTTACCCCATTCCTCACACCATGGGACCTTAAAGCAGAACCATAACATTTACTCTCTGTTCTAAGAGTCAAATCTCCATAAAGTCAATTCTCCAATTACCCTTGCTAACAGACAGGTAGCATACCCCACCTTTGCTAACAAACAAATCTGGGTGTCCCCAAAGCTGGTTATCGCAAAAGAGATTGGGTGAGGACAATAGATGAGTCCAGGATTCAGGGATTTTTAGCAACTTTATCTAATGGTTTGGAATGTCATGTATTTCCCCTTGGATGCTGGTCTTTCCTGAATGGTGTCACCTGTTCTGGAGTGTTGCTTTTGCCCTTTTGTGATGTTGATATGCATATTATTATTGTCTTTGCATATGGAGTTTTCCAACTATGTCTGTAAAAACTAGAAACCTTGTGGAGATCACCCCTTCTTCTTCCTCCTCCTCCTTGCTGCTCCTTTGTGCAAAGGATGAAAGCATACTTATGGTAGCGTACATGAGTTGATTTCATCCTCAGATCCAATTAGCCAGCTTTTGCCTGCCATGGGGAATTTTTCTGGACCCTGAGAGGTTTAATGGGTATAACCCAAAATTAAAATTCAAAACAGTGGTCTTCAGATTCCTAAACTAGATATTTTTATTCTCCTGAAAAGACAAAAACAAAACCGTTGCCCAACCCTAATATTGGGGAGGTTCCTTTATGACATGTAAAGAATTTGTAGTTTGAAAGTTAGTTTAGATTGAAAGGCCATGCTATTTGATTAGATATTGCTTTTTCTAAAAAAAAAAAATAAGCAATAAAGTATGACCCTCATCCTTGAAGTATTCCCAGTGGGTGTTAATGTTACGAAAACACCATTCAGGTATTATTTTACCTGAATCATAGTCAGAGTAAGAGTGTTGATTTGTCCATTTAGAACAGTAGCAGGTTATCAAAGAATGCTTCATCAAATCATAGACTATTGGGTTAGAAAGGACAATGAACCCAACGGTGTTTCTCATGGAATAATCATGTCATACTGTATCATCTTCAAAGAATGATGAGATTTATATTGAGGCCTTTAATCCATTTGGACTTGAGTTTTGTGTATGGTGATAGATATGGATCTATTTTCATTCTTCTACATGTTGACATCCAGTTATGTCAGCATCATTTGTTGAAGATGCTTTCTTTCTTCCATGGTATAATTTTAGCTTCTTTGTCAAAAATCAGGTGTTCATAGGTGTGGGGATTAATATCCGGGCCTTCAATGCGATTTCAACTTCCTTAGCTATCAGAGAAATGCAAATCAAAACAACATAGAGATACCATCTTATACCTGTCAGAATGACTAAAATAAAAAACACCAATAATAGCTTATGCTGGAGAGGATGTGGTGTAAGGGGAACACTCATCCATTACTGGTGGGTTGCAAACATGTGCAACCTCTTTGGAAATCAGTGCGGTGGTTTCTCAGGAAATTGGGAGTTATCCTACCTCAGGATCCAGCAATACCACTCTTGGCAATATACCCAAGAGATGCCCAATCATACTACAAAGCATTTTTGCAACTATGTTCATAGCAGCATTATTTGTAATAGCTAGAACCTGGAAACAAGCTAGATGCCCCTAAATGGAAGAATGGATAAAGAATGTGTGGCATCTACACATTAGAGTACTACTCAGTGGTAAAAAACAATAACATCTTGAATTTTGCATGCAATGGAGGTAGAAAACACTATCCTGAGTGAGATAACCCAGACCCAAAAATACGAATATGGTATGTACTCACTCATTAGTGGATTCTAGTCATAAACAAAGGACATTGATCCTATAGTTCATGATCCTAGAGAAGCTAATAAGGTGAACCCAAAGAAAAACATACATAGATCCACCTGGAAATTGGAAGCAGACAAGATAGCCTGGCAAAAGTTGGGAGCATGGGGGCAGGGATTGAGGGAAGGGGAGAGGGGAAGGAAGAGGGGAGAAAGTGAGGGTTGGGGAGAGCTTGAGATGGTTGCCATGGTTGAGATGGAGGAAGGACAGATATGGGAGCAGGGAAGGAGATATCTTAATTGAGGGAGCCATTTTGGGGTTGGCAAGAGGCTTTGCTCTGAAGGAGTTCCCATGGGGATGACACCAGCTAGGACCCCAGGCAGTAGAGGAGAGGGTGTCTGAACTGGCCTTGTCCTGTAGTCAGACTGATGTCTGTCTTTAATATCACCATAGAACCTTCATCTAACGATGGATAGAGACAGAGACAGAGACAGAGACCGACACTGGAGCACTGGACTGAGCTCCCAAGGCCCAATTGAAGAGCAGGAGGGAGCATATGATCAAGGCAATCAGGACCACAAGGGGTTCACCCACTGAGACAGTGTGCCTGAGCTAGAGGGAGCTCACCAACTCTAGCTGGACTGGGACTGAACGAGCATGGGATCAAACTGGTCCCTCTGAATGTGGTTGACAGTTGGGGCAGACATGACAATGGCACTGGAATTTGTCTCTACTGCATGTACTGGCTTTTTGGGATCCTATTCTCTTTGGATGCATACTTTGCTCAGCCTGGATGTAGTGAGGAGGGGCTTGGACTTCCCATAGGGCAGGGTGCCTTGTCCTCTCTTAAGACTGGAGGAGGGTAGGGGGAGGGTTTGGGGGAACTGGGAGGGAAGCGGGAGGATGGGAGGAAGTGGAAATTTTGATTGATACTATTTTTAAAGTAATAAAAAATCTAAAAAAATTAAAAGAAACAAAAAGTGGATCTTCAAAAAAAAGAAAGAAAGATTCTAGAGTTCTTACATATTAGTTGACTAAAGTTTGTTCTCTCACTCCCATAACTCCTAGTTTTCTCTGTGCCTGTTTCTTCTTGCTCTGATAGTCAAACCTCATAAAATACTGTCATCCCATGGGTATCAGGTACACTGCCCTACCCATCCTGGCCACTACTCGTTTTCACTTCTCTTCTCTTGAAAAGATCTCATTCTCCTGATATGGAAACTGTTCCCTGTAGACAAATGTCAGGTTTTCTTCAATTTGCAACTGCTACTCTGAGCCTTAAGTCATATTCACAAATCTAAACCCTTGACTTTTTCTGGATCACTCTGGACACATTTTTTTGTTCATTTAAGGGAAAATAAATTCATTCAAAGAATTGTTGAACATCCTTAGTGTATGTATATATATATATATATATATATATATATATCATGCAAATACACACTATATATACGAATGAGTATGTATATAGACATATATGTATATATATATACATATAACCAACACTAAATCAGACAACTGTAAAATGTGGCATAACATAATAAAATGTAACATTATAATTAACAATATTTCTTGTGGACTCTGTCTACTTACACAATTTCCTGTAATTTTGTCTGCTCTTTCACTCAGATTAGTTTTTTTAGTTTCTTCAGTCTGCACAAAACATCTTCTACTTACTACTAAAAAATTTTATGTCATATGTATCAAATATTCTTTGAATTGACATATGATTCCCATCTACTCTTCTAGCTTGAACATTTTAGAGGAAGTTATTCTGGTTAATAAAATCACTTAACCTTAATTAATAAAGTTAGCTAGCATTTTGATGATAGAAGCTTCAATAAAACAGCTGATAACTAATACTCTTTTTTTCACTGCCCAGGAAAAGTAGAAAATAAAAGAAAACAATAAGAAAGAGTGGAAAATTAAGATGACCATATTTCAACAGTTTAGTAATTTTGGACCTAAATGAAATTACTAACATAAAAGAAAGGGTATCTGAAAGCTGGGATAATTTCATTTTAAAGAAAAATATTTATTTATGCAAATGTGAAATTACTACTGGTTTCTGAGTACCTAATAGCATGACTGCCCTTTTCACGAAGATTTGAGTCAAATTATTTCCAAGTATGTATAGCAACTCACAGAATATCCTTTACAAAGTAAAACAGAATGTATCAGGACAAAATATGAACAGCTAAATCCCTGCCAAATAATGAGGAAAGAAATTTCAGAAGATTGAGGTTGATTTTCCCCTTTTAACCTACTCACTTGTAGCCCTGACAACTCTTAATGCTATAATCATCATCAATTTGAGTTTCAAGATATTCTTTGTCTATAACATGAAATATGTGATTTAAAAAAAGACAGAGGACACAATAAATAAGACAAAATGGCAGCCTACAGGATGGAAAAAAATCTCCACCAACCCTACACCTGAGAGAGGACTGAACTCCAAATTATATAAAGAATTCAAGAAACTGTACATTAATACTAAATAATCCAATTAATAATGGAAAACAGGTCTAAACAGAGAATCCTCAACAGAAGAATTTTAAATGACTGTAATACACTTAAAGAATTGTTCAACATCCTTAGTCATCAGGGAAATCCAGATCAAAATGACTCTGAGATACCATCTTACACCTGTCAAAATGGCTAAGATCAAAAACACTGATGACACTTTATGTTGAAGAGGATATATAGTCAGGGGAATGCTTCTCCATTGCTGGTGGGAGTGTAAATTTGTAAAGCTATTTTGTAAATCAGGATGGTGGTTTCTCAGAAAATTAGGAATCAGTCTACCTCAAGACCCAGCAATACCACTCTTGGGCATATACCCAAAGGATGCATACTCATACCACAAGGAGGTTGCTCAACTGTATTCATAGCAGCATTATTTGTAATAGCCAGAACCAGAAAACCATCTAGATGCCCTTAAACCAAAGAACTGATAAAGAAAATGTGATACATTCACACAATGGACTATTACTCAGCGCTAAAAAACAATGATATCTTGAAATTTGCAGGAAAATGGATGGAACTAGAAAAAAATCCTGAATGAGATAACTCAGACCCAGAAAGACACATAGTATTTACTCACTCATAAGAGGATATTGGACATAAAGATAAGGATAACCAGGCTACAATCCACAACCCCTGAAAAGTTAGGTAACAAGGAGGACTCTAAGAGATACATGCGTGGATGCCTCTGGGAAGGGGAAAGAGGTAAGGTCTCCTAAGTAAATTGGGAGAGGGAAGGGATGGAGGGGTCAAGGGGAGCAGAAGGAGAACATGAAGAATTAGATGGCCAAGTTGGGGGAATGACATAGAGGGAGATCAAGGAAAAAGATATCTTGATACAGGAAGTTATTATGGGTTAGGGAGAAATCTGGTGCTAGGAAAATTTCCAGGAATCCACAGGATGACCCCAACTAAGACTCCAAGCAATATAACTGGCCTTCCTGTGTAATCAGAGTGATGACCACCCTAATTGTTATCATAGAACCTTCATGTAGTAACTAATGGAAGCAGATGCAGAGATCCACAGCTAAGCACTAGGCCAAGTTCCCAGAGTTCAGTCCAATAGAGGGAGGAGGAATTATATGAGCAAACAGGTCAAGATCATTGTGAGGAAACTCACAAAGACAGCTGATCCAAGCTAGTAGGTGTTGTAATGAGCATGGGCCCTTTGTTCTATCCTGCCACTCAGCTGGCTTACACCCGAAATAATCACACAGAAACTGTATTCATTTAAATACTGCTTGGCCCATTAGCTCTAACTTCTTATTGGCTAACTCTTATGTCTTAATTTAACCCATTTCTATTAAATCTATGTATTGCCACATGACTGTGGCTTACTGGCAAGATTCTAATCAGCATGCATCTCAGGCAGGAGCTCCATGGTGTCTGCCACTCTGCTCTTCTTCCCAGCATTCTGTTCTGTCTACTCTGCCTACCTCAGTTCTATCCTATCAACTAGGTCAAGGCGTTTCTTTATTCAACCAATGAAAGCAACACATAAACAGAAGGACCTTCTACACTAAGTAGGAGTTCACTGGACTGACAGCTGGGGAGCCTTCATGGGACAGAACTATTTCCTCTAAATGTGGGTGACAGTTGTGTGGCTTGGGTAGTCTGTGGAGTCACTTGCAATGGGATCAATATTTTTTCCTAGTACACATGAACTGGCTTTTTGGAACCCATTCCCTATGGAAGGATACCTCGCTTAACCTTGATACAGGGAGAGTGGCTTAGTCCTACCTCAACTTGATATGCTAGATTTGTTGACCTCCCATGGGAAGCCCTACCCTTTCTGAGGAATGGATGGCGTGGAGGGTGGAGGGAAAGTGAGGGGGGCAGAAAGAGAGAAAGGATGGGGAACTGTGGTTGGCATGCAAAATGAAAACAACTTTTAAGTAAGTAAAATAATAAAAAACTCATTTGATTACTTATCTGTTGGTATATCAATTAATTTATCCTTTTCAAATATATTGATTTAACATACAATAAACAGAATATCATAAAAATTAATAAAAAAGACTGAGTCAGGAGTAGTTGAAATATCAGTGTTAGTCTTTCCAGAATTTCATGCATTTTATCGCATCCTCCCTATCTCTATTGTGCTTGAGACTACTGAATAATTTTAATTAAAAAATAGTTCATGAGTTTCAAATCATATATCTGATAGATGAGTTTTGTTTGTGAGAAGAGACTGGGATACTGGTACATTACTGGAAAAGTACTGAGATAATACTTCTTTTATGGAATGAGGATGGAGAAACAAAGCGTAATGCTTGCACATTCACCAATCAGAAATAAGACACAGCCTTTGCCCACTTCATCAGTATCAAATGAACTGTGAATTCCATGAAATGCTATGCATCCTTTTCCATCATCACAAACCAGGTAAATGAGGCCCTGTTACTTTCATCTTTATGTTTCACCTTGGACGGCTTCTATTGTAGAAATATTACCAGTGGCACTGTCATACTTGTAGATTACCCCAGTATGTTTTGGATATCACTTCTCAACTTCATTTCTAGTACATTCATTTCTATCTTTTAGTGTTTGGGGGGCTTATGTAACTGCTGCCACACATCTGGAAGTCCAGATAACTTCATTAGTTTAGAAACTTCTAACAAGCACTAATTGGAATGCATAAAGCCCTTAATAAGGTGTGCTGTTAAAGTTCCATAAGTAAAGTGAGAAGGGAATAAAAAGAAATGAAAAACAGGATACTGGTTTGTTTCAGATGTTAGGTAATTGGTAAGCAAATATTCAAGAAAGATGTTAAATATGGTTTGGTGCTTTCTTTCCTTATATTTAGGTTACCATTTTTAAATAAATATATATGTTAATTGACAAAAGTAAATAAGATACTTATATTATATATTATTATATTATATTATACATATATTAAAGCAGTGGGTCATTGTCAGAAAACTGAAATTTGTGTAGTAACATAGCAGGATTCAAGCATGCCTAGTATCCACCTACAAAATACAGAGAATAGAATTTGGATAATGATTATAAGTGATTATAAAAAATCAGAGGAAATATTTAACTGATTTTCAAGTGTTTTCTAAGACTATATTCCAAAGGAAAATGTGTAAAGATCCTCAGCTGCCTTTAGGCTCTGTGCATTTCATCAGTGACATTTTACATGTCTACCAAAAAATTTCTCCTGTGGAAATAATTACAACACAGTATTAACTGTGAGTTCATCCATCACAATGTCATTTATAAAGGTACAATGATAAATAAGAAATGTTTGTCAAATAAACTAGAGTGCACATATTCAATTAAGCACTTTACAATAATATTGCTACTCTAGAGAATTTATAATGATTAAAGGAGACAGATCTCTAAGTGTTTAGAATTGGGTCTGTACCTTCATCACTGAATTAGTACTACCTAAAATAGCTTATCCTTGTTGGCAACTTAAATATATGATAGACAAACAATAAAAGAATGGCCCAATCCCACTTAAATTTGTCTAACATATTTTTACTTGTAAAATATTGATCAATGATTAACTCATGCCTATTTTTCACAATTATTTATGCTTAATTTTATTTTACACTAAAATATTTATGACTGGATGGCATATTTGTTTCATACTTATAATGTTTATTGTCAATTATTAAGTTGACAGAAATTTGAATCACCTGGGAAATGAGTTTCTAGGCATATCTATGGAGAATCATCCTCTTTATTTGGATTGAGGGGGAAAGACTCACTAACTCTGGCTGGTACCATTTTCCAAGTAGGTCATCCTGTACATGGATAAAGGAGATGATAAATTGCATAAATGCATTTGTGCAAACACTGTATCCTACCACTGATGCATAATATCTGTCCACATTTTTACTATTTTTCATGTAGTGTACTGGTATATAACTCATTAAATTATAGACTTAAAATACTTTCAAATGAAGAACTAACTTGAAATTTTTATGTTTGAAAACATTATAGATATATCAAAAGTTTTGATCTACTGAGAATGGTGGGACTTTGTTTTTGTTCTTAGTTATAAAATATTTTGAGTTCTTTCTAACTATAAATATGTATTATTTATGTTTGTTGTCATGTTTAAAATAAATATCACTGAAAAGGTGTATTTAGATTACCTGGTGCAAAGGTTTAGAGGAGAATAGTCGGACAAAAAGGGTTAAATCAGGGAAGGGCAGGGAGGACAAGTAGAGGAGGGGATACAGGGAGTGGAAGCTCACTAGAGACCTTTCAAAAAGTCACATGGAAACTTACTATAGTAGAGAAGCTGTCCAAAATACATGCATATGCATGCATAAAAAGAGTTTAATGTCATTACCCTATAATGGGAGCAACAATGACTCTACTAGACATTATTACAGAATAACAAACCAAAAGCCCACTATCAGAAATGTGTAGCCTCTGATGAGGTTCAATAGACTTCCAAACATTAAAGACTATTTCAAATGCTATTGGCTACCCTCTTAAACTTGACCATGGGACCCAATTGCTGAAGACAGAAAAGGAGATGGCAGAATGCTTGGCCCTAAATAGAACATTTATGCCACATGCCTGGAGAGGCAAGTTGGGTACAAAGATCCACCGATAGTAAGGAGGTATTGCTAATTGTGAGCTGCTGGGAGAGACGTTTTTCTCTAAAAGTGTAGCTTCTGGTTAATTCAAACATACTATAGTAGAAGATAATAAGCCCAAGAATACTTGAGAAGCACAAATTAGTCTTGATGGGCATGTAGGAAAAGGAAATGGATCTGGGAGCAACTGGAGGAGGAAATGAATATGATCAAAAAACAATGTATGAAATCCTCAAAGAACCAATAAATATTATAAAAGATTATTAATGTGAAAATAAATAAAACAATTACAATGAGTGGAATTTTATTTCATTTGGAAAGGTCTTTGCGGAAGAAGTCACAAAATGGAAAGTTGGTTGATTCTTGAGTTGATCGCAAGTTAACAAAGTGAATTTACCCTTTTCAGATGAAGCTGAAGCTGTATGAGAAGTTGTTATAAAACTAAAGGACCATTTCTGCATCTCAAGCAGCTTTCTGGGAAATGGTTCACTATGATTTTGTTCTCTGTCTTTATACAGCTTTACATCTAAAAATGGAACTTTTTTCCTTAAGTATTTAAATTCCAGAGTGCAAAATTGTTATACTCAGATGCTGTATCTTGTTGGGTAGTAATGGCACAAGATTTTAAGCCCAGCACTCAGAAGACAGAGGCAGGCAGATCGCTGAGTTCAAGGCCAGCGTAGTATACAGAGCAAGTTCCAGGACAACCAGGGTTACACAGAGAAACCTTACCTCAAAAAAATCAAACAACAACAACAAAAAAAAAATTGCTGTATCTTTTCAAACACTAATTACTAATGAGACTATGCAGGCAGTAATAATAAAAAAGATTCCATATCTGCATTTTTAAAATACTTATATTTCAGTTCATGGTCAACCAGCTCCCTTGCTTTAAGCTCAAGAAAAGATAGGAGCTGTACTGGCTTGTTTTGTATGCCAGCTATACAGAAGCTAGAATCATCAAAGGAAATAGCCTCAGTTGAGGAAATACACCCAGGAGCTCTATCTGTAAGGCATTTTCACACTTAGTGATCAATGGGGGAGGACACAGCCCTTGGTGGGTGGTGCCATTCCTGGGCTGGTGGTACTGGGTCCTTTAAAAAGCAGGCTGAACAAGCCATGTAGTTAAAGCCGATAAGCAACACGCCTCTACATCCTCTGCATCAGCTCCTGCCTCCAGAATTCTCCCTTATTTGAGTTCCTCTCCTGACTCCCTTCAATAATGGACAGAAATATGGATGTGTAAGCCATATAAAAGCTATATAAATTCCTTTCTCCCCAGCTTGGTTTTTTTTTTTTTTTTTTTTTTTTGGTTATGGTGTTCGTCACAGTGACAGAAACCATAACTAAGACAGTGTAGTAATGAGGGGTGCGCGGGCTGCGTTCCCCCCACAGGGCCCCTTGTTCTGTCCCGCCCGGCTCCCGGTGCATACCCGAAATAATTACACGGAAACTGTATTCATTTAAATACTGCCTGGCCCATTATCTCTAGCCCCTTATTGGTTAACTCTCACATATTATTTTAGCCCATCTCCATTAATGTGTATCGCCACTTGAGTTGTGGCTTACCGGCATGAGTCTAACCCATGTCCATCTTGTGCTGGAGAAGCATGGCGTCTGCTCCACTGCCTTCTCTCTCACAGCATTCTGTTCTCTCTACGCCGCCCACCTAAGGGCTGTCCTACCAAAAGGCCAAGGCAGTTTTCTTTATTTAACCAATGAGGGCAATATACAAACAGAAGACCCTCCTACACCAAGACAGGTACTTTTTTATTGCTATAAAGAGATACTACAATCAAGGCAACTTATAATAAAAAGCATTTAGCTGGAGACTTGCTAAGAGTTTCAGAAGGTGAATACATGATCAGCATGGAGAAGAGTAAGGCAGCAGACAGATAAGCATAGTGCTCGAGCTTACATCTCATCCATAAACAGCAGGCAAAGAGAGATGGGTGGTGGAGAGAGGGAGAAAGAGACAGAGGCTGTGCCTGCCTACTGCCTAGAATGGAATCATGAAACCTCTGAGCCCATCCTCAGCAACATACCTCTTCTAACAAGGCCACACCTCCTAGGCCTTCCTAACCAGCCCACCAATTTGGAACCAAACATTCATGAAGATGGGGAAGCCAAGACAACAGGAGCTTGCGGCAGCTGGTCACTTTATAACCTCAGTGGGAAAGCAGGAAAATGTAATTCTTTGGCTTATCTCACCTACTTTTAGTACAGTCAGAGTTCCAGTCAGGAACAGTTCTACTAACGGTGGGTGAATTGTCCCGTATCAACTAACAAAATTGATATAATCCTCTCACATGCACGCTTTGAGGCATTACAAATCTCGCCAAGTAGAAAATTGAAGTTGGGAAGGACTCAAATAACATTTAATTTTAACCAGACTATCAAAAATATAAATGAACAATCAAAAAGGAAGTAAGATCATTAGTATCTTTGGCCTTGCATGATTTGTATGCTTCCCATAGTAAGGGTATAATATTTACAAAATTATTACTTATTTAATTTTATAAATAATGTATTCTATAGCACTTGAGTTTTTTGAAGTTAAGGAAAATTTTCAAGGATTTATTTCTTTTCCTGAGAAAACAAGAAAGAGATACATCCTTTATGATGATCAATTTCTAATCTTCCACTGAAGGAATACTGAGTTATCTCTAGATATATGCTGTCTTTGTCTTTCTGAGTTGGAATTACCTCACTCAGGATGATTTTTTTCTAGTTCCATCCATTTGCCTGCAAATTTCATGATATCATTGCTTTTTACAGCTGAGTAATACTTCATTGTGTAAATGTACCACATTTTCTTTTTTTTTATTTTTTCCCATATTCTTTTATTTTTTTCCCTTCAAAAAAACTTTACATTTCCTCCCCTTCTCCCAGTCCCCTCCCGCTCCCGCCCCCGCTGTTTCCTTAAAAGAGGGCATGGTGCCCAACCCTGTGGGAAGTCCAAGGCCCTCCCCCCTCCATCCCGTCCTAGGAAGCTGTGCATCCGAATCGACTAGATTCCCAAAAAGATAATACATGCAGAGGAGATAGGTCTTAGTGTCATTGTTGATGGCTTCTCATTCTGCCCTCATTGGCAGCCACATTTAGAAAGTCCAGCTTGATCATATGCTCATTCAGTCTTGGTCCAGCTGGATTTGGTGAGCTCCCATTAGATCAGGCACACTGTCTCAGTGGGTGGTCCAGCCCCTCGCGGTCCTAACTTCTTTGCTCATCTTCTCCCACCTTCTGCTCTTCGACTGGACCTTGGGAGCTCAATCCATTGCTCTGATGTGAATGTGGGTCTCTGTCTCTATCTCCATCCATTGAACGAAATTTCTATGGATGTGATCAACATATTCATCAGTGTGACTATGGGACAATGATAGTTCTGGAACCCTCTCCTCTGCTGCCCAAGGACCTAGCTGGGGACATCCCTGTGCACACCTGGGATCTTCTCTAGAGCCAAGTATCTTGCCAGTCCTAAAATGACTCCAATAATGTATATATTTTATTCCCTTCTCCAACATCCACCTTTCCTCCATCTCCACCCTCCTACTTCACCAATCTCTCCCCAGTCCTTCCCTTCTCCCTTCTCCTTCCCCCTCTCCCCTCCCCCCGCCCCCCTACCCCCACCTCTATCCCCACCCCCGTATTCCCACCTTTTGCCTGGCAATCTTGTTTGCTTCCAATTTCCAAGAAGATCTATATATGATTTTCTTTGGGTTTGCCTTGCTATTTGGCTTCTCTGGGCTTGTGAGCTATAAGCTTAGTGTCCTTTGTTTTATGGCTAGGGTCCACTAATGAGTGAATACATACCATAATCGTC
>PVIU01017502.1:0-41639 GCA_004026605.1 Ondatra zibethicus
GAGCAGCGATGTTCCTAGAAGACTCAGGAATTGCGGATATCCAGCCCTTCACTCTTCAATTCTGTCTCACAGAGAGATGAACATTTAAAAACACAAAGGCCTATTTTATAAAGAGGATACTTGGCTAGTCTTCATAAAATCTCTCTTGTACTTTTACAGAATGCTTACAGGGTTCCTAAGAGTGTGTTTTCATCATTGTACGTTTTAAATGGCCCATCTTCTATTTGAGAAGCATCGGGACTGCTTCAATGGGACAGGCCTTGCCTTTGTTTCCCATTGATCTGGAAACAAAAGGTTCAGGGGAGAAGTTTACTTTGTTTCTGAATGCTATATGCAGATGAGCCTCTTGCTAATAAATTAAGTCAAGGATTTGAGTCTTTTCCAAGCCTTATATTCTTGGGGTTGTGCATCAAGCCTCCAGCTTCCTTGGATCTCATTGTGCAGTGGGTATGAGGAGGGGCTGCTGAAGTCACACCCTCAGAATTAAAGAGCCGTAGAGAGTAACAATAGATGAGAGCTGGCATCAACGGAGGTACATCATGATGCTTCTAGGTAGGAGGAACCCACAGACATTTTAGACACATAAGAAATGTCCTTAAGCCGCGTGGTGCTGGTGGCGCACACGTTTAATCCCAGCACTCAGGGAGGCAGAGGAAGGGCAGAGTTGGAGGCCAGCCTGGTCTACAGAGAGAGTACCAGGACAGCCAGAGATACACAGAGAAACCATGTCTTGACAAACAAAAAGCAAACAGAAAAAGAAATGTCCTGAATACCCCTTTTCCTTCTCCATTTCTGCCAATTCTACACCCAGGATTCTCACTGTTGGTAGCGTAAATATCAATGGGTTGACAGTTCTTTTTAGTGGTGGGGAGCAGAGCCCATCTCCGCATTAAAGGGTGTCGATCAGTATACTCCCTACTCACACTAGGCATCAGTTGTTGTAACAATAATCAGAACAATTTAAAAAAAATGACTCTCAGCACAGCCAAACATCCCTGAGAATGTCAGCTGACAGGTCGCCGCCTGAGGCTGAACACCTGTGTTCTAGAACATTCTGCCCTCAGGTCCCTTAAAAAGAAAGAAGACATTCTTCTTGTGTTCAGTCAGGCATGGGGGGGAAGTTGGGAATGGCCTGCTCTAAAACAGGTATTTTAAGCAGAATCCGTAGGGTGTGAACTGAAAACGTGAAAGGCAAGGGGGAGGCAGAATGAGGTTGCAGGGGCAGTTTAGCCAGCAGCCCCTCAGGTTCCAGGCCAGAGCTTCCGAGCTGTCTGGAGAGCCAATGTACACAGGGTGATTTTTTTTTTTCCCCTTCCTGATCCTATGTTCTCCTTAGCACAGTGCGCCCCCTACTGGTGGCTGTTTTAGAGGCAGCGGGAAAATTAGTCGCAATGTCTTCCCGGACATTGTCGAACTCCGTTTACTTACTTAATTTCCAACTGACAAAAGTGTTTGCACACCACAATAGCATCAATATATATTTCACGAGGCACTTTTAGGACCATAAATACAATTTTTCTGTAATGATTGAATATATGTCTCTAAGAAGTTACTTTTAAATTTTATTTCTTGGTGCTGAGGCTTATGTAAACAAAACTCATTTTCTACCACTAACTACTATACCCCAGGTGCCCCTCCTGCTTTTTGATATGTAAAAATATTTTTTCTGTGTGTGGGAGGCTGGGGACAGCTTCAACAATAAACATGAGCACAGGGATTAGAGTTTGATCCCCAGAAGTCACATAAAAAAGCAGGGCTTGGTGGTGTGTGTTTTTAACTGCAGTGCAGGAGAGGAGTCAGGCAGGTACTCCCTGGCGCTCACTGGTCACCCAGGATAGCCAATCCAATCAGGCCAGCCAATCCAGCCAGCATAGCCAATCCAGACAGGCTAGCCAATCCAGCCAGCCTAGCCAATCCAGGAGTTCAAGGGCAAGTGAGAGGCCCTGTCTCATAAAACTAGAGAAACCTCACCTGAGGAAGGACCTGAGTTACGCATGTACCAGCATGTGTGTGCACACACACCCCTACACACTTATAAAGTATGTCCTACAATCAGAAAGATAATCAATCAGTAGTGATTTGATTGATTGATTTGTTGATTGACTTCAGTACTGGGCATGGAACCCAACGCCTTTTGCACACCAGGAAAGCCTTCTGTGTGTATTGAACTTTTAAATTGTGAAGTGTTTGGAACCATGGGAGGAGTGGACTGGCCAGTCTGAAAAGCTGGGCAGTGCTCAGGGATCTTACTGTTCTGCTGATGGGGAATGTTCTTAGCTCCTATGCCTGCCTTCTTCCTTCCTTCCTTCCTGGAGACTGAAGCTGAGTCAGTTCCTCTGCAGCGTTCTCTGTGAATGTCTAAAATAGAGACTGTGTAGCAAAAACAAAGCCCACAGAGAGGGCTCAGCCATCTCTCCGGATCATTCTCCATGGCACTTGTTAAAGATTTCCAGAGAATAAATATTATACGTTTGCTTTATTATTTATTGTAAATAAAAGTTTTAAATCCTATTATTTTGGTTGAGAGCTTAATTTTAACTACCGGTTCCTAGAACACTGCCTGGTATATTGCCGGCAGGTAATAAATGCCCGCTGAAGGGAAGCATTGCTCTTGTCAAAGTATGTGGGAGAGGAGGCTGGTAATAATTAGCAAGGCATCATGAATTCTTTTACTCTTGTAAGTGGCCTTCTGTCTTTTCGAGTTTAAGCTTATATTTAATATTGAATCAGCTTAGCCTGACAAATATTTCCAATGGACAATCGTTTGTTTACATTAACTGACAGTTTTTTATGTACAGCAAGGAAAGTTCTAATGAAGATAGCAATGGCCTCTGGGTTCATGGTCAGGAAAAGCCCCGGTGACATTTTAGACAATTAGAAAGCACATGCCTCTCTTAGCGACCCCCGATTTCACAGGGTCCCACGAAGTTGACTGTGGCAGCCTTTCCTGTGCCTGTTCCTCGTTCATATAACACATGAAATCTCTGCAACCAAGTTTTCACAGATTGTTGCAGAAAAACAATCCAGTGCCTATATGCATGAATCTACCAGCAATAAATATATATTCTCTTTGATTGCATCACACACACACTTCCGAGATGCCTTGCGCAACTGACATGACCTGTAATCACGTATTTATCTGCATAGTCATGTATGGAATATCTGGCTCTCTCCAGCCTGACTCACCCTGCCAGTCCATAGTCCCGTCTTGCCGACAGAGCAAACCTTGCCACCTCTCTATGGAGGGAATAAACAAACGGTGCTCATTTTTCTAGCTGCTAGCACCGGGCTTTTCTTTATGCACACCAACGGTAACATAATTCTTATGCCGCCAGAGAAGTTCTTCAAGATTCATGGTCAACGAACGTTTACAGTTGTCTACTTTTAACTGAGTGTGTTTCAGGGGGCTTGCCTGTAAAGTATCCCCCCAGCTAATCTCCTAAAGCAGTCATTTTAATTCCTGTTCCTCAAGTGAGGAAGCGGAGACTCAAAGATGTTAAAGCCGAAGGCCACACTATGATTTTAACGTCTAGAGGAAACTCTGTGGCTGTCTTTACGCAGTAGTGGGGTTCCTTTAATCAAGAGCAAGGCAGAGTGCCGTGGAAGTGTGAGGCTAGCTCTAAATAGCAGACGCTGCCCTGCCCGTTGCTCTGCCGCCGCCTGCACAGTTCACATCTCTCAAATTAGCCCAGATGATGAAGTAACAAACTGGAGGCACCAAATAAACACAAAACTCCAGGCCAAACCCAACACCACCGCCACTAACAACAAAAATGCCAACACACAGGAGAAAAAAAAAACCCACAAAAAACCTGGCTGCCTGGGAAACTGACCCATCGGCTTCTAAGAACCTACTTAGAATCAAAACACAGGAAGCAAGTTGTCAATGGCAAGCGATGAACACAGCTGCAATTTGGTGGGGGGTGGTGGCGGTTGTGAAACAGAAAGTGATTATTTATAGGTCACTTTTCAAAGTGGATGGAGGGCTGGGGTTAGAGTGTTCCCCCTGTGGCCCCATTTACAAAAAGAAATAGCTAGGGGAAAAAAAAACTTCTTTTAAATTAAAAGTCACTGAGTTGCATAGTTAAAGTGGTGTGTAAATTGAGAGAGAGAATATTAAATGCTATTCTATATTTTGCTGGAAAGCAGCCAGTATACAGAGAGAGAGAGAGAGAGACAGAGAGACAGAGACAGAGAGAGTAAAACAAACCAGATACCTCTGCCAGGATGTGGGAGACTCAGGTTATCAGCCCCGTGCTACTATAGAAAGCCCGTGTCTAGTAGAGCTAAAAGGGAAAAGACCACAGACGGGGGCTTAGGCTGAGAGCTGAGAAGGAAGTCTTTTGTCCTGCAGGCCTGGTGACACCTTCCTGACCTGTACCTTGTTCTGTTCATTTGGCCTGGCAGCTGGGTTCCAGCTACATGGGGCTTGGGGATTCACAGAGTTTGTGGGGCAAGGGGAATATTACGAGAGAAGTACTCCCGGAAACGGGTGTGGAGGGAATGGGGGTGAGGACTGCTTGTTTTGGGATAGAATGAAGCTGACCGTGCCTCATCCAATAGCAAGACTGAACACAAGGAAAGTTACGAATGGAGCTGAAGAAATGCCCTGAGAGATGCTGGCGGGGATGGACAAGGAGAGACCTTGCTTCCTAGAGGAGCAGGGTGCAGTGGGGATTTTTCCCCATATCAGTGAGAGGTAGCTCCATCTGGAAGGACTGGGAAGGCTTCTTACTGGGGATGGCTTCAGGCCATAGAAGTGGAAGCACGTGGGTTCTGAGCCTTTACGCGGCTCTCCAGGATCCTCAGGAGATATGATAGGTTTCAAAGATGCTTTTATTAGCATATATTAATTTATACATAATAATGGGCTTCATTATGACATTCTACACATGCATATAAACTATTTGGACTCTATCCACCCCATTAGCCTCTCTTGTTCCTTCCCATGTCCACTGGTTCTTTCCCTTTCTCCAATGAGACCTTCTAATTGCATGTCTCCTTTTGAATTCATTAGGTGTGGTGGTTTGAATGCAAATGGCATCCACAGGCTCATGTGTTTGAATATCTGGCTCCCAGCTGGTGGAACTGTTTGGGAAGGATTAGGAGGTGTGGCCTTGTTGGAGAAAGCACGTCACTGGAGGTAGGCTCTGAGGCTTAAAAAGCCTCCCATCTTCCACAGTGAATTCTCTGTTTCCTGTTTATGGAGCAAGTGGTGAGCTCTCAGCTGTTCCTCCACCTTGCCTGTATGCCAGCCACCATCATGGACTCTAACCCTCTGGCACTGTGAGCCCCAAATAAACCATTTCTTCCATAAGTCTCCTTGGTCATGGTGTTTTGTCACAGCAATAGAAACTAATACACTAGGGCTGCTTTCAGGAGCGTGGGCCACACCACTGAAGAAACTGTCTCTGCTTCCCCAACAGCTAATAACGCTGACAGCTTCTCAGGGAGGGGCGGGACTTCACGAGTCCCTCTCCTTGCCAGGCATCACCTACCTATAATTTCTTAAGGAGAGGCGGGGTTTCATGACACCCCCATATCTGTTTTCTGGTGGTCACTATTATTTAACTTCATTTTTTTTTTTTTTTTAGCTGCCGGTGGAATGTTGAGGATGAGTCTGAGTTGTTCTTGAGGAGACGGGACATGCTTCCAGTTCAGGATCCTGAGCCAATCTTGTGGACCGCAGAGTTTCTGCAGCCTGTGGTGCAACTTTACATCAACGCTGTTGTTTTCCTTTCTTTGGAGTCCTTGACTCTGGTGAATCAATAAAATTCAAAGCTTGTCATGGGCTAAGTGGATGATTTCCTGGAAAACATCTTCCAAGTAAACATCTTCTCTGGAGAAGGTCTTCCTCAGAACCACCCAGCTCAGCAGCATCGTTTCTGCCATCCATAGTCCTGTTCGTTGCTCAGAAGATTCTGGAGGAATCAGGAGTGAAATGAGAGCCAAGCTTTACTATGCAAGTTCTGGGAGGTTCTTTTAGAATCCTCTGTTGATCTAGGAGGATGGGGGCGGGGGGGAACGACTCAGGATATTCCACATCAGTCATAACTTAAACAACGGCAGAGATGGGTTTAAACCAGGCTGCCTGACTCAAGAACACATGGGTTTTAGGCACAGAGCCATCAGGTCTCCTTGACCCCAAAGTCAAAGGTCTCCCTTTAATTTCAGTTTCTGTAGCTGTTATCCAAGGATGCTGAGTCCTGCATTCCAATACAGGAAGTATGTAGATGCAGATTTCTCTTGCAAAGTGATCTGTGTTATCGTCTATCTGTCTGTCTATCTATCTGTCTATCTATCTGTCTATCTATCTATCTATCTATCTATCTATCTATCTATCTATCTATCTATCTATCATCTATCTATCATCTGTCTGTCTGTCTATCTATCTATCATCTGTTTATCTATCTATCTATCTATCATCTACCTATCATCTATCTGTCTGTCTATCTATCTATCATCTACCTATCATCTGTCTGTCTATCTATCTATCTATCTATCCATCTACCCATCTATCATCTATATATCTCTTGCTGAAAGAGTATAATGGACTGATATTGATTCACAGATTGAGAAAGAAAGACAAAGAAAAAAAATAGAGAAATAGGAAGAGACAGGGAGGGAAATAAATGAACTAAAGAACTCACACATTCATGGGGAGTGAGAAGACTCAAGAATCTTCTGCTGAGGAGCCATGAGACAGGCAGACAGGTCCCGCAAGATCTGACTCACACGTGGGAAGTTGGAAAGTTGAGAACAGTGGCCGCCAGCTGCTGGGAAGGGAGCCGCTGGGACTAGGGAACCACTGCTTTTGGGGGCAAAGCTACAATTAGGCAGGAATAAGTCTAAGGGCTCTGGAATGCCCGAGGGTGACTCACAGTGATTTGTAGTTTATTTCAAAACAGCTAGAAGAAAGGATTTTGGACCTCCTCAACAGAAAGAATGGCCGTGCTCTCACGTGGCCACATGCTAACTAACTGCCCTATCTGATAATAACATGCTGTGTGCATGTATCTGTATCACATCCTACTCTGTGTAATTATTATACGTCAATTAACTTCAAGAATGACATGGGCTGGAGAGCTAGGTGTCTCAGTGGTTAAGAGCATTTATTGCCTTTGCAGGGGACCTGGATTTATTTCCCAGCACGAATCAGGTGGTTCACAAGAACTATAACTCCAGTTCAAAGCAATCTGACCTCCCTTTGGTCTTCATGGGGGTCCTGCATTCATTTGGTGCACATAAATTCACTCGGACACACACATATGTATACAAATAAATAATAGTAAGTGAAACCTAAGAAAACAATAATAGCTTAGTTGGTAGAGTGTTTGCCCACCATGCACAGACCCTGGGTTCCCATCGTGAGCCTAGCATAAACTGCTTATGGTAATGACATGTCTAATATGGATCCAGGGATGGACCTGGCTGGGGGTGATGAGGGAAAGAAGAAAATACAAACACATAAAAGCCAGAGTTCGGTAGACTAGGCTCTCTACTGGAGAAACCCCAGCGCCAGCATATTGGTTACATAGAGATGAAATGGGGAGGTATTTTGCACAGCCAAAAGAGGAGGCAGTAATCAGATAAACAAGGGGGCAGGGTGTATGGCGTACAGCTGGGTCAAGAGGACAGGTTCATCTAAACTCCGTGGAGCAGTTGCTACAAGGGAGCAGACTCTAGGCCATAGACTTCCTGGGGGAGAAAGCTATGGTGGACATTTCCTGTACTTGCTCCTCTGTCAACATTCCCACTCAGACCCGAGGAAGGAGTTGTCATCTCTCTGCGTCTAAGGCTCTGGGGTCCGTATCACAGTGGTGGCCATGACAAGGTGGTGCCCGTGACAACAGTACACATTCACTCAGGACTACACTCACTCAAGGCTTCCTCGACTACTCAAGAGGGAGATTCAGACAGTATAAAGTTCAAGGCCACCCTAGGCAGAATAGTATATTCAAGGCCAGCCTGAGTCACGTGAAACTGTGTTTAACTAAGAAAGTGACACAAATCAAAATAAGATGAAATGAAAAGGAAGAGAATCCCACTGCAGTGGATGAGCTGCAGTTATTTATAGTCATTTGGTGGAGACTCGCCGACCCCCACACCTGGAGTCTCGCAGTGTATCTTGGCTGTAGTGACTTACAAAGTCACTATGCCTCTCGGAGGTTTCCAAGCATGGACTCGGGCTCCTTGGAGCATTCTTTCTCCACCTGACAGTTTGTGGAGTGAGTCACCGTTCAGACTGGGATCTCAGGCCTCGGGTGTCTGCAGGGGAGACTCCCCCTCAAGTGCATTATATATTTCACACGTGTCCCATAATTTGATGGGCAGTTTTCTCAGCAGACAACATTCTAAGTGGGCATGGTGAGCAAATAAACACGGTCTTGGCTGTAGGCAGTCTTTTCTGTCCCGCCAGCCCCTCCCCAAATCACCAACAGAGACTTAATATTAATTAATAATGCTCGGCCAATAACTTAAGCTTGTTTTTAGCTAGCTCTTATAACTTAAATTAACCCATTTCTATTAATCCATGTGCTGCCTGAGGTTTGTTTACCTCACATAGGTTCTTCCCATCCTGCTTGCTCTGCATCTCACGGCATTTCCTACAACCCCACATGTCTTCCCATCATTCTCTCTGCCCCGAAAATCCTGCCCAGTCAGCTCTTTATTAACTAATGAGAGTAAATACATATTTGCAGTGAACAACAGGGTTATTACACAGCGCTTGGGTGTTCAGAATTAGAGGAAAATTCCAAAGGGATTCAACCACAATCTCGTGCCCCAGGGACCCTTCCCCCCAGGCCTTCGATACTGTAGCCCTTGTGATTTATTAATATTTGCTCCCCTGCCCTAACAAAACAGGAAATGGAGCAAAAGCAACCCAAGTGGACAAGTACCTTCCTTACTACTTGGGTGGGGGGAGGGAGTCTGAGCCATCAGCAACTTCAGCAGCCGAGTAACTTTGCACTGCCTATGGCGGCAGGTAAGGAGCTGGTCCCCTGCAGGCAGCTGGCACCTCCCCTGTTAGGATGGGCTGGTGGTGTTTAGCTCGCAAGATGAGATGAGAGCATTGACTGTCGCACCCAGGGCACAGTGTTCAACCAATCATCGCTATTAGGACACATGTCCTCTTCTTACACAGAAAAAAGGCTGGTGACTTTGGGCAAAAACACGTGGCTAATAAGATGGATGGACTCTGTGACCCTTCCCCTGACCCCATCTCCAGCACACATGACCTGTTCCTGGCATTTTCCAGGTAGAGGCTTAAGTGTCACTCTGCCATTGTGACTTGAAAGCACATAGCAGCTTTTCCCAACGCTGAGGCTGGCTTCATTATTGTTGCCTTAACATGAAGATTTTAAATGTTCCTCAAATATTCTAGCCTTTGGCTGGGGTTGAGAAATCCCTGCTTTTGTCAGTGATGGGTGAAGGGTGAGTGATGGGAGAGAGAGAAGGTCTCACATAGCCCAACCTGGCCTTAGTCTTGCTAAATAGCTGAGGACGGTCTCGAACTTCCGATCCTCTCGCCTCTTCCACCTGAGTGTTGACATTACAGGCGTGCACCACCTCCCCTGGTTTATACAGCGCTGGGGATCGAAACCAGGTCTAGACTGCTAGCCCAAAATCTCTGTATTTACAGGCGGGGCCACGCATGAGTCAGGCGGCTGCTTGTTCATTTGTTTTTTTGGAGAGCTTGAAAGTGAAGTCTAGGGCCTCAGACACACCCAGCAAGTTCCCTACAGCTGAGCCAAGTCCCCAGCCCCAGAATGGAATCCTGGGATTTATTAGCTGAGTGACTTTGGGTAAGATAGGAAACACTTGTGCCTCAGTTTCCTCGTTTGTAAGATGGGTACAAAGAAAGCTGATCTCACAGTCTCATGAGCCTTAACTGAGGTTGGACTCAGGTCATTGTGTTTGGTGGTTAGCACCATCATTTATCCACTGAGCCATCTCACTGGCCCAGTGTTTGTTTAACAGTGGCTGCACCATTTTCTATTCCCATGAGCAATACACAAATGTTCCAACTTTTCCACAGTCACCCCAATAGTTTCTGTTTTCCACCCTTCTCTCTTGCTAGCAGCCATCCTAACGGATGTGAGGTGGGTGTCGATTCCTTTTGATCCCAACCATGGCAGGATCACCACTGTCTGTTCCGTTCCTCTCTTCCTCACAGAACACACTCGTTACTCTCCCCCTGTTCTCACAGCTTGTCCTTATGTTTGTTGAACGTAGCTCAGGAGTTGGTCAATGACGGCCTGAGGCTTCCGGTCAAATCTGGCCGCTGCTTGTTTTTTTTTTTTTTGTTCCACAAAGCTAAAAATTTTTGCTACAATTTTAATGGCTTAAAAAAATCAGAAAAAAATATTCCCTGAAATGTATAAAAAATGTCACAATTCAAATTTCATTGTTCATGAGTAGTCATTATGGAACTGGGCCATCCTTGCTCATGTATGCAAGGCCAGTGGCTGTTTTTGGATGGGAAGGCAAAGGGGAGTGATTGCGACAGGGACCATATGGCCTGTCAGACCTAAAGTGTTCCCAGTGGGCTTTGCAGAAGAGGGTTGCTGAGTGCTACACTAGACCCTGACCTGCAGGACAGTCATCCTGCTGGTCCACAGTCCCCGGGCAGGTGACTCCTCAGTACTCAGTGTATCTGTCTGGCCATCTTCTCAGGCTAATTCTAGACTCAGTTAAAACTTGAGATGGACCAGCGAACTGAATGCAAAAATTCCAGCTAGCATTTTCTAGAAGAGAAGATGGAAGACCGTCATCACAGGCTTGGGATAGCCCGAAATATCAGCTAATTCATTTCATAGTGTTGTTTATCCTTCGTCATTTATGCTGTGGAGTCCTGGCTGGCCTGGAACTCCTGATGCTGTGGTTTCAGCCTCCTGAGTGCTAGGATCAAAAGAGTGTGCTAGCTGTATTCCTAGCTATGAAACATTAAAAAGTTAAAATTTCTGCTCATCAAAAATAATACTGACGAAATTAGTGATGAGATAAGAACTGGAAGAAATAATTTTGCAACATGTCTGTGGTATAACTTGAATCTAAATATGCAAAGAATTACAAGTACAAGTTAGGCAAATCACTCCAAGCATATATTATTTATTAATTCAATATTTTGAGATAAGGTAGATCAAGCTGGCTTCAAACTTGTCACGTAGCCCAGGTTGGCCTTGAAGTCACAATTCTCCTGCCTCCACCTCCCAAGGGTGAGGATTATAGGTGTGTACCACCATGCCTGCTGCAATTTTGTTTTATGGGCAAATAGACTCGAGAATACATTTAAGCCAACAAAGGTAGCCTGGTGTGGTGTGCTACCTTTAATTCCAGCTTTGGGGATGTTGAGGCAGGAGGATTGCAAGTCTAAAACCAGCCTGGACTGTGTTGTGAGATCCTTTCGAATTAATGCATAACTACTGAACCGTGGATCCCGATTACAAGGGACCTGACAGCAGTCTACGTCCCCACGCTGGATAAAGTCATTATACAGATGGCCTGTATGTTTGTGTCCTCCACTGCTGACAGTTTCAACTCTAACTGCACTTTTATCAGCCTGCCTCAGGCTCTTATCTAATCCCTGCCTCGCCCTACCTCCATTTCCTGTCTAAAACAGACAGCAGGTGACCTTGGCCTTTTAAGAAACACGCTGAAAGCCAGGAAGAAGCTGGCTCACCCACTCACCCCGCTTCCAGCGCCACCTGTGGCTGAGCCGGCAGAGGCTGTGGCTGACTGTACTACTGTCCCAGAAGTGTAGCTCCTTGTGGCTAAAACAGGAACATTGTATTGTTGTGAGGGCGAGGTCAAAGAGCCTCCAGCACCACAGATTCCAACCCCCTCAGAATCTGTTTCCTCATTTGTAAAACAAGACCACCACGTTGTTTGTAACTTCCCTCACGCACAGAGGATTTTCTGGGTCTAGGATGACTGTTCAGTACTGTGTCTTGAATTCGAGGGGTACCACACAGGCTCCTGTGTTTGGACTCTTGGTGTCCAGCTGGGGGCGTTGTTTTGGGTGGTTGTGGAGCCTTTAGGAGGTGAAGTCTTCCTGGAGGAAGTGCATCACTGGGAGTAAGCCTGCTTCCCACTTGCCCCGTGCGATTTCTGGTCCACAAGATGTGCCTTGAGGCCGTCCCAGTCGCACAGGCCTGCCACCCCGGAGTAGCCTGCTGCCGTGGCTTCCCTTCCCATGATGGATTTTATTCCTTCGAACTGTAAGCCCTAATCACTTCCGTCCCCCTAAGTTGCTTCTTGTTAAACGTCACTGGCATAGACAGGAAAAGGAGCCAATATGCTGTTTAGACCTTGTTAATAGTCTTCTATCCAGTAGCAGAGTCAGTACGGTTCTCACATCCTCTAGCTGGACAAGCAACAACCCAAGACCTACATGGGAAACACATTTTAAAAGACTAACCACCCGTCCCCTGATTTTAGATGGATTTTCTTTAAAACAAAGGTCAAATGACGTGTTGCCACTTCATTGGCAAAATTTGTGGATGCTCACAGCAACTGATGTCGGGAAGGGTTGTGTTTGAACTTCAGATGTTGCTGCTGTGGGTTGTTTGAACTCCAGATGTTGCTGCCAAGTGAACGTTATGGATTTTAGAACCATGCCTGGGGGACTGCAGACGGGACATCTGTATGCTCAAGTGCCCACGGTAGAGAGCCTGGGAGAGCAAAGTGAAGTAGTGAAAGAAAAAGAACCACAGAAAGAATGGAGTTCTCACTTCTGAACCTCCTGTCTCGTTGATCGTGGAATTATCCGATGCCGTCACTGAATGCTTACCGGTTGTGCGTGGAATTATCCAGAGCTGTCACTGAGTGCTTGTCAGTTGTTCGTGGAATTATCCAACACCATCGCTGGATGCTTACTGGTTGTTCTAGGCCACTGGTTTTCAACCAGGCCCATTTTGTTCCCCAGGAGACATTTGGTGGTCTCTGAAAACAGTTTGCTTGCCACACTGGTGCCAGCTGCTACTGTCATCTGGGATTAGAGTAACCACACAAGACAGTTTTGTGATGGAGAATGTCCTCTCTCAAATGTCTGTTAGAGCCATAGTTAGGAGACCCTGGTTTAGGTTCCAGACACATAGCTACAAACAAAACCATAAATATTAACCACTTGCTGTACCTTTATACAAAATACTCTCTATGGGAACAGTACATTTCCACAAATGTGGAATTTCTCAGTACGTGCTTCTTGCTTGGCAAGGCTTCATGACTATTTTACACTATTAGAAATTCTTCAAACATATTATTTTTTATGTCAGTTGAGGTTTAAAAAATATATATACAATCCTCACAATGACTATTTTAGTCGTTCTTAGATGAGAACTGATTATTACTTAAAATAATACAATGTTGGATGCTCTCACATTCTCTTGGTGGATGGGTTCCAAGCCTTGAAGTTTATTCCAAAAGCTATCAAGTCAAAATATACAAACATTATGAAAGCCTTTAATATGTATGATGCCTTATTTCCCATTCCCTTTGTTCAGGTGTTAGTTTATAGTAAACAAACTCAAAGAACAAAGTTGAACAACAAATGTCACTAGCTCAGGCTATGAATGACTCCCCTAGTAAGTTCTGGGGTTTAAAAAAAAAACATTTATTTTATTTTCAAAATTATGTCTATGTGTCCGTGTCTGTGATCAGCCCAGAGTGTCAGATGCCACTGGGGCAGGAGTTGTGGGCAGTGCACAACACTGCATGCTGGGCATCGAACTCAGATCCTTCGAGAGAGCAGCGGCTCTCTCCGAACGGCTGAGCCACCTTTCCAGTCTCCTTGGTTTCTACGAAAGAGGAGAATGACTTGGGCTCAAGTCAATTGTCTGTCCTAGTTAGGGCTCTGCTGCTGTTATGAGACAGTTGTCCCAAAGCCACTCTGGAAGGGAAGGGTTTGTCTTACACATCTCCATCACAGGCCGTCAGGGCAGGAACTCAAGCAGGGGCCCCCAAGGAGGGCTCTTTACTGGTGTGCTCCTTGTGGCTTGCTAAGTTTGCTTTCTTCTACATCCCAGGACCACCTGCCCAGGGGTGGCACCACCCACATCAACCATCAATCAAGAAAATGTCCCACAGACATGCCCACGGGTTAGTCCGATGGAGGCAATTCCTTCATGGAGGCTCCCGCTTCCAAGGCGATTTCTACTTCTTGTCAAGCTGACAAAAATTAACCAGCATAGGATTCTAGAGGCACGGCATGTACTTCCTTCCCAGCAATCCCAGGGTGCAGGTCCTGTAAACATACTAGTGTACATACAGCAAGGCCGGAACCAGTTCAAAGAACTGGCAGCAAAGCACCAGCAAGAGTGATTAGCTTATAGGAAAGGGTGATAGCGCTGGAGCCTGGAAGCTGTGGGCAGAGAGCCCTGTGAGGAGGGGATCTCCATCGCCGAGCCCTGAGATGCAGCAAATAGAGGGATCAGAGGAACTCACGGGTGTGCGTGTGTGTGTGTCTGTGTGTGTGTCTGTGTGTGCCGGGGGGGGGTGCCAGCTGCTTGTAAACGGTGGGGATTCCAGACGGAAGTCTCAAGAGGGAACTTCCTTACCGTGGCTCTCACAGAACAGTCCACAAAGAGATGGTAAGATTTCTTTAAAAGAAAAAACACACACACACACACAACAAACCTGGGAACTTCTGAGAGGCTCAGGAGGTGAGGACTCCTGCCACCAAACTTGACTGCCTGATTTCAATCTTTGGTAAAACCCACACAGCAGAAGAGAGAACTGATTTCTGTAGGTCATCCTCTGATCCTACATATGCACACCCCTCCCCAACAAGCAAACTGAATAAATAGAAAAATTAATTTGAAACAGTTTTAGGGGATGACAAGATGGTCTAGTGGTTTAAGGTACGGGCTGCCAAGCCTGGTGACTTGAATTTGATCTTCAGAACTCACATAGAGGAAGGAGAGAATTCACTTGTACAAGTCAAGTTGTCTTCTGACCTTCACATGTGCTCTGTGGCATGAGCGTACAGACACACACACACACACCCATGTGCACATGCATACAAATAAATGAATGTAATTTTAAAAATTAAAAAACAATGGAGCTTGAGAGATGACTCAGTGGTTAAGAGCACTGGTTGTTTTTTCAAAGGACCCAGGATCAATTCCCAGCTCCCACATGACCGCTCACAACCATCTGTCACTCCAGTTCCAGGGGATCTGGCCACCTCTTCAAGCACCAGGTACACACATGATGCATAGACATACATGTAGACAAAATATCCATACATACGATTTTCTCTAATTTACTGTTATTGGTTTTGGGTGTATGATATTGTGTGTGTGTGTGATATTGTGTGTGTGTATGATATTGTGTGTGTATGATATTGTGTGTGTGTGCATGTGTATGATATTGTGTGTGTGCGGATGCGTGTGTGTGTGTATGATATTGTGTGTGTATGATAGTGTGTGTGTGATATTGTGTGTGTGTGTGTGTGCATATGCGTGCACATATACCATGATGCTGTTATGGAGGTCAGAAAACAGCTTATGGAGCTGTTTTTTTGTGTTCAGCTTCACACGGGGGTTCTGAGGATTGTGGGGTGGCAAATGCTTTTCCCCACTGTGGCCATAGAATTCTGTTTACAGTGTGTGTAGACAAAACAGCAAGAGGCCCGCAGGCTGGCCAGCCAGCATGACCACAGTGCGTACGAGAACTTGATAGGACAATCGTGTCCCTCCTGTAGAAGAGGAGCCAGAAACCAGTCTCTGCTGTGACCCACAGTTGGGGAGAGAGTCTTCTTTTGGAGGAAGAAAATGCATATTTTTCTCTAGGGCAATAGGAGAATAAAAAGTTCCTTGTGTAGACTACGGGCTGCCTTCTACTGCAGTCGCAGGTGACAGGGACAGAGAGTAAAGAGTTTTGGCTTTACAGTCCTCAAGGCTCCATGCCAGTGACTCAACTCTGACACCGTGAGCCAAAATAATTATATACCTTTGGTGAGAATGGGTGTGGATATGTTTCAATAAAACTCAATGACAAGGCCTGATAGCAACAAGAGGCTTAGTTTGCTGACTTTCATACTCAAGGATTGGGCAGAGGTGTCAGAGTGACTCTCAGGTGAGTGGGCTCTGACCCTACATTAGTCACTTTCTGTTGCTGTGGAAAATGCATGACTCAGAGCTGTTTAAAACCACGTATTTGCCGGGTGGTGGTGGTGCATGCCTTTAATCCCAGCACTTGGGAGGCAGAAGCAAGTGGATCTCTGAGTTTGAGGCCAGCCTGGTCTACAAAGTGAGTTCCAGGACAGCCAGGACCACACAGAGGGAACCTGCCTCAAAAATAAATAAATAAATAAATAAATAAATAAATAAATAAAGAAAGAAAGAAAGAAAGAAAGAAAAAAAATTTAAAGAATTAGTTTATTTGGGTTTATGTTTCCAGCGGTGAGTCCATGATGTTGGGAATGGCAATACAATGGTTGCTGTCGTAGGAGGCTGGCTGACCACATTTTTATCCATATGCAGGAAGCAGAGAGAAAGAGACCAGGAAGTGGGATAAGTCTATGAACTTTCAAAGCCTGTTCCTAGTGCTCCACTTCCTAGAGTGTCTATAACCGCCCAAACAGCACCACCAACTGGGGAGCCATTATTTGTGTACATGAGCGTGCATGCATGTGTGTGTGTGTGTGTGTGTGTGTGTGTGTGTGATTTCTCACAATCTATACCCTCAATGGCTGTGCAACCTTATACCAACTAGTTAACTTTGGGGGGGCATTTTTTTTTAAGACCAAAAGTTGGGGATTAGTTGAAAAGCTTACTGGATAAGTTTATCCTCAACATTAAATGGCTGAATGATGCTTAACTTGAGCCTGGATGCATGGAGGTCCTACAAAAGGAGGACAGAAAGAGTGTCCATCCAACCAGTGAGAGCCCATGCCTTTGTATGTCTGCATAGCAGAACTCTTTGGCTGATGAGCACACATTTCTGGGGCATGAAAACCGTGTGTTGGCCTGGGAAGAGCTCTTACCTAGTACCCGCAAGATGCTGGTTTTTACCCTCAGCCCTGCAAGCAAGCAACTAAGCATGTCTTGCTTATATGGATCTCTGTAGAGAGTGGTTTCTTTATTTAGGTCTGGTGGTAGGACTGGGTATGGTGGTTGGGTGCAATGAGTTAGTAAGGAAAGGATGAGGTGGTGGTGGAATAAAGGAAGTTGCTAAGCGGCTTTCTCTTTGGGCAAACATGGGACCACAGCAGCATACTCATCTGGAAATAGGCTATCACATTTTGGGACAATCAGCGGCTGACTTTACTGGCTGTTCCATCAAAGGTAAGGGCATCATTTCCTAGGTGAGTTGGTTTCTGTTCTGCTCAGAAAGAGAGCAGTTGGGTAAGATCCCAGTGGGGGAGAGCTGGGAACTCTGCTGGCTTCTGGCCTGGTTACTGCTTGCTGCTCAAATACCTGTGCATTGGGAGTGCAATGTCCCCAGCCATCCACAAAACACATTGGTTTATGGGAAAAGGAGAAGGGCAGAGGCTGAATGGTGAAGGTGCCTCTGTCACTTGTCACCTCAGAGACTTCAGTCTTTTAGTTTAGCATCGAATGGAGGGAGGGCTGAGGGTCCCCTGAGTCAAAGACACTAACATCCTTGTTTTTCAGAGCTGGGAAGTGCTGTTTTCCCAGTGGTCTGTGGGTGCTTCCTTTGCCACGAGATGGGAGTGGTTTAGTTCATGTGAGCTTCTCTGGATTCCCAGGCTGTGGGTGGCACAAAGAGTGTGGGATTGAATCCTGCCCTGCCATTTGCTCAGTGTGGTTTCATCTGAATGGGGACAACAGAGTCTCTCCAGTCACACGTTTTTGTATTAGCGGTCAAGCTTAGAAAGTGTTTGGTCTGGCCTAGCACCTGCTTAAGAGTGCACGTGACAGCTACGTTGTATTTTACTGCTGTGTGTGCCTATGGTCTATGACTGTGTGTACAGAACACGCCACAGTGCAGGTGTGTGTGGAAGCCAGAGGTTGACATCAGGATGTCTCCCTTAATCAGTTCTCCACCTTTTCTCCGAAGACTGGATCTTCATTGAAAATTCAGAGCTCACTGACTGGAGCTATTTGGTCAGTGAGCCCCAGGGATCCGCCTGCCTCTGGCACTCAGCTCTGGGGTTACCATGGCCGACATCTTTATACAGATGCTGGGGATCTGAACTCAGATCCTCACGCGCTTTGCCCAGAGAGCCACCCGCCCTGCAACCCTCTACTTGCCTTTTATTTACTTCCTCTGCTGCGGTTGTTTCCTTTGCGAAACTGACATGGCTTCTCGACTGTCATTTGCATGCTACCTGGGATTTCTGCCAAATCTGTCTCCACCTGTACGGTGACTTATTTGGTGTACATTAATTGACGGTTAAATCATTTACACACAGTACAATAAACTTGCAAATAAGACCATTGAGATAATGGTTTGCACAGGCCACTGCCTGACACTCTGTTGGTTGGGATGGGTGACACAGTCATGGCCACTAGCACCGTCGGGCCTGTCGTCCAGCTTGCAATTCCTCTCTGCTAAGTCAGGTCACGGCTCTGTCCTGTTTGAACTTAAGCGATACTTTCCTGTGACTTGCTTGGCTAGGGATTTTATTCATAAAGTCGGGGGATTTTTTTTTTCTTCTGTTAAATAACTCAGACTCTGATGGATTACAAGGAAGTGGTCTCTTAGAGCTGAGCTCGCAGAGTTTCTGGGAGGGAGGGAGCTGTGGAAATTCCCCTTCCCCCGCCTGAAATAACTGGAACAGGAGCCCAACAGTGTGAGCTTTGTCCAGGCTTGAAACAATATCCCTTCCAAGTGAGCTTTGTGCGGAAATACTTATCATTGTATGATGGTAGTGCTTACTGACAGGCTAAAAACATGTTAGTCATTCTGTGTTCCGTAGCTAAAAGGGCCATTGTTCCTTACAATGAGTCCCATGGGGTGAAATTTAAGTCTGTGGGCATAGCTGTGTTGCCCCCACCTGGCTTCGCCTTGCTCCTTCTATTTGATTGCTTGGCTATTGCAAGAATCTAATTCCGGAAGTGGATATGTCCTCTATGTATTTGGTTAATTCTGCTACACGCCCATCTGTGACAGGTCATCTCCCAAACACTCCCAAGCAGTTTCTGAGGAAACGAGAGACTGAATGAAATGTTGAAGCCTTCTAGTAGGGCAGAGTTCAGAGGCGCTGTCCCAGTCGAATGGATGTGGGCTCAGGATCCAAGGCAGCCTGTAATCCTGTGCTTGGAGTGGGTTGGAAGTTGGCTAATTGGAGGTGTGTAGGCTTCAGTGGACTGGGGCTTGTCTGGATGAAATGGCATTGAAGTGACATGTGGACTGTTGTAGACTATAAAAAGCGAACAGACTGGGGAAGGTCCCATAAAGTGCTTTATTCTCAGTTTTTAAAAACAATTTTATTTATCACCCAAGAGAACATTTGAGGCTGAGACGAGGAAACAGGAATAAAATTGGGAAGCTGTGAGTTGACTTTTTTTGGAACATGGTGCTGCAGTTTAGATCTTCGATGCTCCCTGAAGGCCCATGCGTTAAAAGGCTGAGTGTGCATGAACCCGGGTGGGGGAGGGTATTTACTTGATCAGTGGCTACAACACAGAACAACATACCTTCCATTCCCCCAGACACCATTAACTTGCCCACATCTCCCCAGGGAGGGGTGGGGCCTCCTGAGCCTCTCCTTCCTTCACAGAGGAAGGTTTGCAGGCCTGGTCTTGTGCAGATATCATGCAGGTAACCAACTAACCACTCATGCAGGTAACCAACTAACCACTCATGCACATAACCAACCACCCATACAGATAACCATAGCTGCCCTGAGTTCATGAGTGCAACGGCTTGGTCCCATCAATAAGAGAGTGATAGAACACTTCTGCTCACTCTGGCTTTTCTATTCTCTCTGAACCCTCTTCCTTAATGTCTCCTCCACATCGGAGGCAGGGTTACAGATGCCATTTAGGGCTGAACACTGAGCAGTTATTCTCAGCCCTTTGAGCCGTTATGACTCTCTGTACTCACATCCCCTCGTGCACAAGGAAGTGTCTCTGCCCAAGGCTGAGAACGGTGCTGTTCCAGGATCTGAACGTGATCACTTAGAAGGCAGTTTGACAGCACAGCCATTTGGTTCCCTCAAGGATCCAGCAGTTGGCCATGTTCTCTTGTTATTTGCCTCCAGTGAGGCAGTAATTCCCAGTGTGGACACATGAGCAAAGTCGCTCACCTCCCAGCCAGGAGCAAAAAAAGAGGAGGTCATTGAAATTATCTGGTGCGAGTGAGAAGGAAACACGGAACACGCAACAAACCCGCTGAGGAGTTTATTAAGGGTGGGTGGGTGTGTAGGCCTGGTGAGGTCGGTTTGCAGAGAGAGAGAGAGAGAGAGAGAGAGAGAGAGAGAGAGAGAGAGAGAGAGAGAGAGAGAGAGAGAGGAGAGAGAAAGCTTGAAGATGGCAATCCAGCTTTTAAAGGTTGCCTAGCGCATGCGCACAGGGGGATGACGTGGCTGCGTCATATGATGGAGCTCACGCATGCGTGCCAGGGCTCACACAGCTGCGTCATACGTAGATGATGCAACCATGCTGCACGTGGGTTACTCTGCGTCCTTTAAGATTCCCGGGCCATTAGGCACGTCTGCCTGGAACGCGGAAGTGTCAGCCATGTTGTGTGGCTGAATCATTACGTCACAATTCCCTTTGAAGGCATGCCCCCAATGACCTCTAGCTAGACTCTACCCGTTAAATATCCCCCACCTCCTTACCTCACTCCCACGCCCAGGGCACCACCCAAAGATTAGGCCTTTAGCTCATGGGGAGCATTGGAGATCTACACTATAGCACCATGTTCAGTATGGGCTCCTAAATCTCAAAAATTCATTGCATGAAAGTGCCCACTTCACACCAAGGAAGTTCTTTGTAAAGGAATGGAGAGACAAGTGTAGTGGTTTCTGTGATTTGCTTTCCTCTCTGGGGTCTCCAGCTCTTGATATTCTTGACCCCTGGGTCACTTCACAAGAGGGAGGTCCCTGCCCTCATTAGCCATGCTGCTTTAAGGAAGGAACAGGGTAGTGATTCACTCCACCCGGCAGATGAGGCCAAGGGAGTCTGGCGCTCGGTAGAGGAGCAGTGGGATGAGCCTTAGTGCTAAGTCAACCTCTCCCTGTCCTCCCCGCCCCATCCTTTTCCTCAACACAAAGGAGTTGTGGGACCTTCTTCACTGCCTGTGCCTCAGTCCAAGCCTGTGGTCCCAGGGTTAGCTGGGGCAGTCGTAGCATAGCGAGAAATAATGTCATTGATGCTCCCACTAGGCCTGGGAATTTTCTCACACAGTCTTCCACAGTGGTATATTATTTGTGTTTTAAGCTTACCTAAAGATTAGAGGGCAAAGCAGCCACACTGGTCAGTCATGCAGGCCAGGGAGTGGTGGCATACACCTTTAATCCCAAGGCTCAGGAGACAGGTAGAGGGATCTCTGTGAGTTCAAGGCCACCCTGGGCCACGTGAGATTAAATATGACTAAAAGAGAAACAGAGCTCACACAAAGGTGATCCCAGTGCTTGGGATCACATGCCTTTAATTCCAGCACTAGGGAGGTGGAGACAGGAGCCATATGACTGGGTGGAAAGAGGATTATAAAGGAGAAGAGACAGGAACTCGGTGGAGTGTGGAGTCTGAGGATGTATGGAGACAGGATCTCACCCCTTCAGTCTGAAGATTTGGTAAAATGTAGCGCAATGCCTGCTCTGCCTGCTCTCTGCACGCTACGGTACGGCTCGCGGTGGGGCAAGGGCCTGGAGATGAGAGAGAGAGAGAGAGAGAGAGAGAGAGGCCACAGGTAATGCCAAGAATGCCCCCTTTATTGTGTTCCAGGGCAGCTTATATAGGGCTCTTCCTTGACTAATGGTCACACCCTAGCTCTCGGGACTTTTCAGCTGCAAGCCCACCAGAAACCACTCCCCTGCCTTCAGGGAGGGTCTCGTACTCAGAGCAGCTGTAAACATAGGAAAACAAGTTGTTTACTTTGGCAGGCAGGGGGTCACAGGAAATTCAGGGTCTGTGGGGTCCACAGTGCCCCACTGTAAAAGGTTTTTCTAGTAGTTGGCTGCTTTGCTTTCCTGATCCTCAGGTTGAACCCCAACATCTGTCTCTGGATTTTTATTATTGGGTGCTACTGCCTTCTAGATAAGGGAACTTGATTGGCAAAGGCCATGCTGCCCCACCCTGTCAGGGAGGAGACTCTCCCTCAAGGAGGAAGTTCTCTCTTGCTTCTCAAAGTGCAAGCCTGTGTACAAATTCAGTTTTTCCTCATACCGTGGCACCTAACTGCAAGCCAGGTGTGGCATCTTGTGTCCAGGGAACCAGTCACCTCTTCTCCACAGATGCTCATTAATTTAGATAAGCTGACTGGGGAGACTAAATTCAGGGAGAGACTCTGCTATGAGGTGGTGAAGCAATTGGATGAGACACTTGACCTCTGACCTCTCTGTGTGTGACACATGCACACATATGCACACATACACACAGCTGTGTGTGGCGTACCTTGAGATAAAGCAACACTTCAGGCTGTAATGAGAGGAAATGGCTTTTCATAGCAGAAGGGAGAACTAACTCTGCCTGTCTTTAATGAACCTCTGTGTAATGTTCCATCATGTGGGATGTCACCCCATCAGCCGACGGCTCAGGTCTAATCAGGTAGGTACCCATTCCCCTGGCTGTCCATAGGGTGAGTGTGATTTTGCCGTCAGCGGCTCTTGTTTTTCCTACAGGTCTGATGCTCCGTGCCAAATCATCCACAGAAGGATGCACAGTCAGGGACAGGGCTGAGCTGTTGAGAGAAAGCTAAAGAAAAAATTGTAAGCTGGGTGCATAGCTGTCTTGTTCTGGTCCAGTCTGTGCCTCTGAAGACTGTCTTCCCTTTCAGCTTCCCAGAGAGAAGCAAGGAACATGGGATCGGCTTCCAGGAAGATGGAAGCTAAGCAGGGGCAGGGTCCTGGGCTACACAGATATTGGCAGGGCTCACGGCACACCTACTTTGGGAGGATTCTGGTGTTAAAGCTATGAAGGGATGCCAAAACAAGGACTGAGAAGAGTCAGAAAGTATTTTCAGTGTTTAAATCGAACAGAACAGGGAGCTGGGAATGTCGCTCAGTTGGTAGTGTCCTTGCCTGACCCGCACAAAGCCCAGGTTCAGTCCCCAGGATTGCATACCCCAGGCAGGATGACATACACTTGTTATGTATGCCTCAGGAGGCTAAGGCAGAAGGATACAAAATTGAAGATGACCTATAGCTACACAACACATTCAAACTAGCCTGTGTTCCCTACAAGAGAAGGTGTCTCAAGATAAATGAGTAAGGGGGCTGGAGACAAAGCTCAGCAGTTAAGAGCACTGGCTGCTCTTCCAGAGACCTGGGTTCAATTCCCAGCACCAACATGGCAGCTCACAAATGTTTGTAATTCCAGTTCCAGGGAATCTGACACCCTTGCACCAATGCATATAAGATAAAGTTAAATAAATTATTAAAATAAATGAATGAATAAGTAAGAGTTGGAACACAGACGGCAGATAGTCTCACACACACACACACACACACACAGTTACTACCCACTGCAATGACGTATATTAAATCTGGAACCATAGAATTTATAGTAAGCTGGAGGTGGCACGGTCTGTGGATGCAACACTTTTATGCGTCCCTTTGAAAATGACATCATGCTAATGATGTCACTTACTTGATGGGGACCCACAGGAATGCAGTGCTTGCTTTGTGGCTTTATCCCACATGTGAACCTGTGGACAGTACTTGCCCTCTCTGTCCTCTGCCCTCTCTGGGTTTCCTCATCCATAAGGCAGCAAGCGTTGGGCCTCAGGCCCCTGCAAGCTCCCTCTAAGAGCTGATGAAGACATCAGTTGCGTGGGTGTCATCTCAGTCCTCGGGATACAGATCTTCCTTGCAGGGAGCCCATGTTCTATGCCCAGGTGAGGTGGGAAGAAGACAGGGATGTGGGGAGAGGAAGGGGTGTCTTTCAGGCATGTGACGGGACACAGTTGTCTACGAAGTTCACAATCAAGTCACAAAAGAAAGCTCTCCTAACGGTTTAAGTGTATAATTTTGACTTGTTCTATGTTCAGACACGGGCAGGCACCACGTGCTGCAGAGAGCAACTCAGTAATGGAAAAGGAGTGTGGCTCACAGGAGGCCTCAGCCATTGGTGCTTCCCACATGCTTTTAGTAAGATATTCCTAAGGGATGTGCCATAGAGACCATGGAGGACTCAGGGGCCAGAAAGGCCACTGAAGGACCCGATGAAGATAGGAAGTGACTCCCTGCTGAATAAGAACTGGGAAAGAGGAACCTCTATAGCAATCCCGAGCATGTCTTCAGAAGGGTCTGGGCAGAAATCTCTGCTCCAGTCCGTTAGCCACAGTGTATCCTTAAGTCTTATCATCTCTCTGACCTTCCACCTCTTCATCAATGAGAGAGATATAACTAGCAGGCCCACTGTGGGTGGGTGGTGTGGAACAGCCTAGCGTTCTTCTGTCCCAGGCAGGCGTGTAAATAAAGGCCAGACTCATAACTGCAATAGAGCTTACTAAGGTTGCCAGGGTATCAGCCAAGGAAGCTCGCATCAGGCCTGTCTGTCACTTCCTTTCACCCTGCCCTGACAAGCCCAGGGGGTTGGGTACTCTCATGATCCCATTTCATGGATGAGGTAAGTGATTTTGTCAGGGCATCAACGTTAGTCATTATTATGTCCTCTGGTGACATCATGGGAGGTTAAGGTGACCCAGCTGCTTTAGCAAGAATGTCAGCAGAGACTGGCAACAGCTGTTGAGTGGCTCTGTTTGCTTGGAGGAGAAAACGAAAGGGATCCGGATAGGAATGCATGTCACCACCCAGCATGGGTGTGTTTTATTGTCCTAGTGTGTCAGTGCTAAGCCTTGTTTTGAGTTCTGAGGGACACACAGTCATTTAAGCCATCCCACTACTGTGACAATGACCCATTTGCTCTGTCATAATGCTTTTGTCTTTTCTAGGACTTCCTGTAAATGGGTTCACAGACTTCTTTCACAGAATCCTGCCTGGCAATTACTGAGCAATATCCCCGTCCCTGGGACCTGTGCTTTATTGAGCCAAAGGACACACATTGCGCTCTTGCTTCTTGTTCACTGTGAAGGAAGCAGTTGAGGGCAGTCGAGTCCAAGTGTTGGTGGACATATGTCGTTAGTTTTGCGGGTGACATGTAGGAATGAGGTGGTCGAGTCACACACTAAGTATGAGTCTCACTATATAAAACTGTTTTTTAGATAAAAAATAGCTGTACTATTTTGTGTTCTCGTTGGCATGGTAGGAGGCTCCGATGTTCCATGTCTTTCCTAAGAGTTGGTGCCATCAGTAAAGGTTAACTATCCTACAGTGTGTGGTGGCATTTCATTGTGGGTTCTAATTTGCATTTCTGTAATGACTGGTGACAATGAATAATTGTACTCAATGCTTAGTTGATAATCTAATGTCTCTTTGTAAAATGCATCTGTTCAAATATTTTGCTTAGTTAAAAATACTGTCTTCTTTTTATAGGTGCTTTAGGATTTTTGTTTTATTTTAGTTTGTTTTGTTCTGAGACAACATCGTTCTATGTAGCCTGGGCTGGCCTTAGACTCTTGATCCTTCTGTCTTAGTCTCCCATGTCTCTGGATTGCAGGTGTGTTTTTAATTTCGTAAGCATGTTTAAAATAAAAGCCCTTTTCTCTAAGTCTATGGTTTTTCTTTCCTTTTCTGTCCGTTCCTCCCTCCCTCCCTCCCTCCCTCCCTCCCTATGTACCAGGGACTTGCTAATACAGCTTAGCATGACCTCCAGTCCTGATTTTTGAGTTCCTGATTACAGGCCTGTATAACACCCAACCCCTTCTATTTCCTTAATGGAGACCCTTGAAGATGGAAATGTCAATTTTTATGATGACTTAGTGTCTATTAAAAATTTTTTTAAGGATTTTGAACTATAGGAAAAATTGGACCAATCCAAGGTCACAGGGTTCTTTTCTTGTGGTTTCTCTCATGGGTTTTATAAATGTACCTTTCCCTTTTAGGTCTGTCAGATCGGCCGCCATTTCAAGTTAATATTTTACTTTCAGAGCCAAGTCTGTCTTTGCACGTGGATATTCAATTGTTTCAGTGTCTTTCGTTGGGAAGACTCACTGGCTTACAGACATTAAATTAACAGCACACTCTGTATTTGAGTGAGTGTCTTTCTGATGACCCATGATCTGTCCTGTACCAGTAGCACACTGTCAGTCCCTTGTAGCTTTGTGCTAGATCTTGAGTGCAGGCTGAAATCTGCCATTTTCAGTCTTGGAGAACCCATGTGTTTGTTGGAAGCAGCACCCCAGCCCCCAGGCATCCATATATCCAAGGAGTCTGGGATGTTTGGTGGAAAACTCCATTTCAAGGCCCCTCCCCTGGGAGTTGTCACAGTCCAGACTCCACCTCCAAGAAAGTCGCCAAATGGTGACCCCTCCCCAGAGAGGGTCAAGACCACTCCCACAAGCTATTTAAACTGCCACCCCAGAGAATGAACACGTGGTCTTTCCCATTCTCCTTTCCCGTGTTTTCCCAGAGGGCCACCTGGGAGCGCTGGCATCCATTAAACCTGGGCCTTTGCTAATTTGGTTTGATTTGGTTGATTATTGCATCGGCGGACAGGCTTATTTGGCCGAATAAACTTTACACCGTGTTTTTGAGGATGAAGCATCCATGGGGAAATTGTAGTTAGTGGTTATTTCCATTAGTACAGTCACTAGAGAGAGAGAGTTGAGGGATACTGAGCCCAAATGTACAGACAGGCGGCCATGAAAGCCCAGACAAGCACTTAGAGGCCTCAGAACAGCAGCCATGAGGGGTCAGGTGCCAGCAAGTGGGAGAGGTCTTCCAGGTGAAGTCGCAGGAACTGAGACCCACTGGATGGCCGCAGAGCCTTGTCAACCAGAGCAAGCCTGGATCTTGTTCTAAGGGACCAGGGACACCACTGGGTGATGAGGCTGATCTCAGTTGTTTTTTTTTTTTGTTTGTTTTGTTTTGTTTTTCGAGACAGGGTTTCTCTGTGGCTTTGGAGCCTGTCCTGGAACTAGCTCTGTAGACCAGGCTGGTCTCGAACTCACAGAGATCCACCTGCCTCTTGATCTCAGTTTTTAAAAGGTTCTAGTTATAAAATCAGTTCTACCAGTCAGCTACTTTGCAAGATGAATGACTACTTGGTCTGTATTTCAAAAACTTCTGGAATCCTGAGAAAACACAACATTCTGGCTGCACCACCTGGAAACTCCCAGTCAGCCTTGGACCTGAGGTGATTTATGCAAATACTCTAGGGCAGATATTCTTCACTCTGTACTGGTGAGCTGTCTCCGATGGATGCAAATACGGGCTCTTCATTTTACTGCAAGTCACGGTGAGTCAGGAGGTCCTGTTTGCACAGTGTGACTAAGAGATGCAATGCTGATTGCAGCCCTTCTTGGCCCCAGCTCAGGAGATCCTTTTAAACTGAAAGTCAGCTTAAGCTTAGCACGAAGTCACAGGTATATAACCGTGTGAAGAGTCTGTGTACAGTCTTTCTTTACCTGCTACCTTCCGGTGATCAGGTTTGGATTGCCTATGTGCTCCTGGACCCTGGATGTCCCCACCCCTGTCCATTGTCTTTGATGATACTGACAGTTTTAATAAGTTCAATGGCTCCCCCTCTACTCTGTGCCTCGCTATACCTTGATACTCTGCATTTTGGTTTCTCTGTGACTCTGTTACATTCCTCGATGACATGGGGACACGGAGGCTGTCCCTCTGGAGACATGCAATGACTCCGTCACTAGTGGAATCAGATGCCCCCAAACTGTTTTCCAGCGTTTGGGAAAGCGACACAATGCAGAAGAAGAGAAAGAGGGGTGGAAAGCAAGACACGCCTGTGCATCTGACATCTGCCTGAGCTGTCCATGCTGCTCATTTCACATCGCAGAGTGAGGGAGGGCCACGGTGAGCGCGCACGCACACACACACGCTATGTTCACCATGCACACACTATACACATACACACCATGCATACATACCACAATACCCCTTCACATATCACACACATACCATACCCCTGCCCTCCCATGGCTAGTCACACATCTTCACCACATCATACACACACAAACCCCACATCACACACATACATAACACACACCCCATAGGCACACATACACTGCACACATGCACACACACACACATGAATAGACACGCATAGGTAGACACACACACACAGTTCTACTTTGCATTAGTTTAGCTGTCACGAAGTTCTATTTAGCTTGGAGCACACTGCTAGAAATCACATGGGACGACTCAGTTTCTTCATTGAGGTTCACCCCGACTTAGCAGTTCCTGGTGATCTTGTGGAACTTGGAGGACTGCTGCCGCTGTGAGAAGCAGAAGCATTGGCCTGAGCCCTGGCTGCACATTAACCTCACCCAGACGAAACTAGGTTTAAAAATGAGAGGACCACAAAGTGAAGCCGGCAGGGGGCCAGCTCAGAGAGGCCCAAGCCACCTGAGTGTGAAGACAAGGGATGGACCTGGGGATGTGGTTTAGACCCCTGTATCCAGCTGTGCCTGATGATGTTATCTTGCTATATCTTTATTAAATATTCTTTTAGTTTTATGTGCATGACCATCTTGCTTCTGTATATGTATGTGCAGCATATGTGTTCCTGGTGCCTGTGAAGGCCAGAAGAGGGGCCTCTTTAGCTAGAGTTAAGAGACAGTTGCAACCCACGGTGTGGGTTCTGGGATGTGAACTCGGGTCCTCTGCAAGAGCAGCCAGTGCTCTTAACCTCTGAGCCATCTCTCCAGCTCCAAGAAGCTTTATTTCCTTAGGACATCGGGCATGGAGTCCAGGGCCATAGGCTTGTTTGTTCAGCAAGCACTCTTTCTGTGTATTTTAAGTTCTATTGTATTTTACTTTTTAGAGATAGAATCACATTCTGTAGCTCAGGCCCAGCCTGAACTCATGGCAATCCTCCTGTCTCAGTCTACCAGGTGATAAGATTACAGATGTGAGCCTGGCTTTGACAAGGACTTTTAAGTCCCCAACCCTTCTGGATACTTGTTTAAGGATATCAGATATATATCCTTGATTTACTTTTAATTTTTTAAATTAAAAAGTGATTAGCTACATGTCACCTGTATATGTGTGTCATCTATATTTCCTCCCTCCCTCTCTCCCTCCCTCCCTCCGTCCCTCCCTTCCTCCCTCCCTCCTCTCTCTCTCTTCTTCTCACCCCCAAGTATCTGTTTTCACCTCCTTTACTTAGGAGATGTCGACAGTCTTGTTGGAGGAGATGATGAAGAAGAGGGAGATACTGGAGAAAGGGAGATTGACTGGTGTGCGTCTTTGAAGAGTTCATGCAAAAGTGCAGTGTTTTTCCGTGGTCCCTGGTGTCACCTCTCTTGCAGTCACCACCATTTTGTGGCCAGGCAGAAGTGAGTGAGTTGTTGAGCTGGTGCCAGGTGGGCCATCCAACCCCAATCTGGTCCCAAGAAAGGGCACCTATGTCTGCCTCTGGGGTTCTAGGTGCTGCTCTGATCGTCTCCAGCTGGACTTGAAACTCGGTTTGATAAAGAGTCCTGCAAAACAGAGCCTGCAGAGTCACAGCGCCAGGTTCCTGTGCTTTCCTGAAATGCCAGGCATGAGTTCCCCATGAAGCAGGGCCTTGCTCGCCAAGCTCCCACGGCTTGCCCTTCAAGTGGCCTGAACTATCTGGCACTCAGCATTGCCACTGAAATGAAAAGAAAAAAGTTTCATTGGAAGCGAGAGTGCTCACACAAATCCGCAATGATTGTGTAAACATTCTGCCTTGAGACTCTGGAGCGCAGCTGCCCTCTGCTGGGGAGACGAAGGCGGCTGGTGGGAGCGAGGAGCGTGCTAGCATCCTTCCGCGGTGCACGCTGGCTGTGGTGCATGACGGGAACCGAAACGCGGAACTAAAGTCAGTCTTGCACTAGCGGAACTGACAGTCAACGAATTCACTTAGACTGTTTTTTCCCTTCTTACTGGAACTGTTGGAGTTGATAGACGGGAGAGGATCGGAGGGGGAGGGGAGAGTAGATGGGAGAGGATCGGAAGAGGAGGGCAGGAGTGGGAAGGCAGAGAGGGCAGGGGAGGAGGGGAGGAGGATGAGGCATTAACTTTTCTAATCCAACAAAGATTTGGAGAAAGTACCTAAGAGTGACCCGGCCAAAGGAATCCAGGAATGCCCCTCAGCCCGAATCAGACTATTGGTTCCGGCATCATGCTGAGTGAGAATCTGCTAGACTGATAAGGGTATTCTGTGCCTATCCTATCCAAGACAGTAACTACAGCCCACACGGAAGAGAGGGTATACAATTGAAGAAATAAAAATTTCACTTTATTTCATTTTTGTGACTATGTTCACATTTAGAGAGCCACCCGTGTCTAGGTCCATTAGAAACTGGAACAAACGGACACTTCCACCACAGCAGTGAGGCTCCGGGTAGAGCTTGCCTGGAGAGGAGCGTGATATGATTTTACATATTTATTTAGAGACAAGGTCTCATACTGTAGTCCAAGCTAGCCTGAAACTCATGGCAATTCTGTTCCAGTTTCCTAAGTACTGGAATTATGAGTGTGTTAATGAACAGCTAAGAATTTGTTGACTGAAGAACTCAGGCGGGTTTGGCTAATCCTACAACCTCAGAGGCTGAGACAGAAGGAAGGCAAGCTCAAGGCTTGCCCGGGCTTCCGAGTGAGCTCAATTTTGAGACGTGTGTCAGGATAATAATAGTAATAACAATAAAGACTAGGGTGTGGTTCAGTGGTAGAGCAGTTGATTCGACATGCTTGAGGTCCATCTGAAGCCCTGCAACAGGAAGGAAGGAAGGAAGGAAGGAGAGAATGAGAGAGGAAAGAGAGAAAGAAGAAAAGATAGGGGATGAGAGAGGAAGGAAAAGAAGACATTCAGATTTCTGAGAAAGACATATCTTCCTTTATCTTCCCGAGTTCATCCAACTCCTGGTGGTATCCTCTGTACTCCATTCAAGACGGGCTCTGTCTTAAAGGTGGCCTCTGCGTGTCACCGGCCTGGGCCATTAGGAAAGGCATTTTCAGCCTGTTTGCAGAACTGCCTTGGTAGCACGCTGAGTCCGCAAACGTTTCTGCCCATTAAGGAGAAGTCGCTCCTACTCGTGACCTCACCAGTGAAAATTTCTTTAATTGTCTCCTGGTGTTCTGGGCTTTGCATTTTTGTTTCTAAGGATACATTCCTGGGTGATGTCATGAAGTCCCCAAAGACACAGTGGGGCTGTGTTGGATTGGGAAAGACACTATGCTGGGGGCTTATCTGGAGGTGTCAAAAGAAAAGAAGGGGAACAGGCACTTGGGGAAATGTCCTCCCTCCAGCTTGTATTTTGGTTTAGCAACCGTGGTGGAGGAGATAAAAAAACACATGGAAGTTAGAGGAGGCGGCAGGGTCCCAGGAGGACTGGAGGGTGAAGGAGAGAGCTGGGCTGGCAGCCTCAGGAGGAGATTACAGCATGGCTGAGTTTTCAGGGATCCAACAGGGACCAGGGGAGAGATTCTGTGGGTTCTGAGACAACTTGACTTCAGCCAGATGGTATTTGAATAATCTGCCAGAGAGAAAACAGAGATAGCAAACATGGCCAGATTTAGCGGCGAAGCTCTCACTTTGAGTCATGTGCCGCTGTGCCCAGAGGTCAGGCTGACAGTCAGCTCAAAAACAAATGAGGAATTGAAGCCATTACTCAGATCATCCATAGCCATAGCGACTGGAAGGGCCACATCCCCAGAAACAGCGGGGTTGTTAGAAGCTGTTGGGGACTGGTACAGTTGTCTTGACTGTATGGAGCAGAGGAGATTACGGAAAAATCTAGAATGTTAATGAGGATACATTCGAGTTGAGTCATCAGTGTGGGAAACTGAGAAGCTCCCATCCCCTAAAAGGAACATCTCACTCTCAGCCAAAAAGGAAATAAAAATTGGGGCTTAAATCTGGCAAACAATTTAGAACTCTGTGACAGTATTTCACACATGGATAATTTTCATGTTGGAGTTTATTTGGGCTAAAAGGTAGAAAATGGTAAAACAAAACAAAGCAAAACCACACCTGAAGAATTTCCGTAGTATGGATAAAAGAAATGTTACTTACAGCTGTCTCTTAATTAGTACTTCCTACCTGTGGTAATTTGCTGGGCTAGATCTCTCCTCCTCTTCTCCTTTTTCTCCTCCTCTTCTTCCCCCTCCCCTCTTCTCCTCCTTCCCTCTCTCCCTCCCTTCCTTCTCTTCTCCTTCCCATCCTCCTCTTCTTCTCCTTCCTTCCTCTTTCCTTCCTTCTTTCTTTCCTCCTTCTCTTCCCCTTTCTCCCTTTCTTCTTCATTTATTCAAAGTAGCTTTTAACAGCATACAGTTTACCTGTGTATAATGGAAAGACAATTTCAGTCAGCTTAGGGAAGATTTATCTGTGTTCTCCAGTGTGGAATTCAGAGGTGGGTAACAATGAAAGGTCAGAATTTGAGGATGTTCCCTTATTTGGCTTGGCGCTTAGGAAGTGGGCCGAGCCTAATCTACCAGTTTGCACCACTTCACACAAGACCAGCTTTCCCATTAAGGGGCTGTTTGGGAAGCTCTCCACCAACTGCTTCTGACATCTCATTGGCCAGAGGCCTCTTAAATGACACTCCTAGTTGTAAAGGAGTCTGTGATTTGTAGTTTTAATAGCCCCTCCAGACAGTTGCTACTCTCTTACCAAGAAAGAAGGGCGACAGGATATGGCTCGGTGTCTGGTAGATGGTACCACTTTGAAAAGCCTTAATTTGAATCTGAATCTATTTTTAAGCTAGTTTCAAAAAAATAATCTTCACATTTATTTGTGTGTGTGTGTGTGTGTGTGTGTGTGTGTTTGTGTGTGTCTGTTTGCCTGCATGTGCACCACATGTAGCTGGTGCTGGAGGAGGCCAGAAGAGGGCACCAGATCTCCTGGAGTTGAAACTACACATGCTTATGAGCTGACTGATGTGGGTGCTGGGAACTGAGCTCTGGTGTTCTGCAAGAGCAGCAAGTGTTCTCTTAACTGATGAACCATCTCTCCAGCCCCCTAAAATAATTTTAATTGGTTTTTTTTTAGCAAATTCTATTCACAATCAATTATCACAGCATAAAACAATGATTTTATACATATTATATGCATAGCAAGGATAATAGTTGAGAGTGTGTGTGTGTTCTTTCTGGGCATATGTGCTTTCTAAGAACATAAGCAGAACACCAAAGGGGATTTCAAAGGAATGAGGCATGCCTGTCTGCCAGGAACTCTGCCTTCCTCTGTTGGAATCTGAGCTGAATGAGGAGCTCTGAAGAACGAAGCGAAGAGCTCAGGTAGCAGTGTTTTAAACCTAAATGTGCTGTCTAGAGAAAGTTTAACTTCATTAGTGACCTGAGGAGAGATCCACTGAGCCAAACACAAGCCCTCTCAGGATGGAGCATATCCACTTTGATTCAAGTGACTCAGACAGCCACGGCAATGGAGTGGAGCTTGTGTTTGGGTCTGAAGCAGTATCTTTGCCACCAGCTCTGATGAGCATTGGAAGAAAGGATGGAGATGGAGGAAGGGTTGGGAGCAGGGCTTACAGTTCAGACTAGAGGACAAGAACACACCAGCTTTTGAATTGTGGCCCGAGGTTCAGAGGTTGTAAACGCCCTCAGGGCAAGGCAGTCATGTTGCTTGAAGCTGAATGGGTAAGAAAACCCAGAGAATGCAAAGGGTCACTTTCTGGTTATAGCTGAGACGGCAGACAGCATGTTACTAGCTGCTTAGAATTTTCAGGGAAATCTTGATGTCTGCATGTTGCTATGAAATCTGATGTGATAAATCTGGATAAAATTTATAATGCTGGGTCAGTCAAATGTTGGACAAAGGAGGTCATGATTGGTACATTGGCTTTGGGGCAGACTTTTCTTTCCTGCCTACCAGTTCCCAAATAACTGACATGGAGGCTTAATACGAATTATAAATGCTCAGTCAATAGCTCAGGCTTATTACTAGATGCCTCTTACAACTTAAATTAACCCAGTTCTGTTTATCTACATTCTGCCACTTGTCATTACATTGCACCTCCTGTTTCATCTCCGTGTCTGGCTGATGACTCCTCTGACTCCACCCTTCTTCTTCTCAATGTCCTTAGTCTGGTTCTCCCGCCTAAATTTATCCTGTCCAGCTACTGACTGAGCATTTATAATTAGTATTAAATCTCCTAGTAAGACTTTTATCAGGGGAGGACTTGGGGACTTCTCTCTCCTCATTATCTTCCATTTCCTCCTCTTCCCTCACTTCCTTCTCCTCCGTCTTCTTCTTCCTTCATGACTCTTTTCTGGCTTCCCTCCTCCTCATCTTCCTGTTCTTCCTCCTCCTCCACCCCTCCTTTCACCATGTGGATGGTAAGGGTGTTTGAGAATGGAGGAGTGTCCCATAGACATGCAAAGAAACCAGTTGGGATGCTCTGTGCTGGGTTGTGACTGGTGAGTGAGGGCACAGTCCAGGCAGTGGATTGAGGCTGGAAGGACAAGCTGCATTCTGGAGCAACTGCTCAGGTGGAAGCCCAGGATGGGTTTCTGGCTTGAAGGGCACAGTTCAGAAGAGGAAGGCCCGAGGAAGGAAGTGTGTTTCGTTTGTCTGAGGTAGAAGCTACGGTCTAGCTCCTTGCTAGCATCACCTCCCCACAAGCATGCTTTATTAATCATGTCAGATCAAATTCTCTTCTAAATCTATTTTCAACTCTTAGGAAAGTGTGAACTTTCACATTCAAATTTAGATTTGCAGCTCTTTGGGGGAGGTAAAAAAAAAAGAAAACCCTTAAGAATATGGATTCCCGGGTTCTCAGAAGGCCCCAGCAGCTGGAGCTGTGCGTGGACTTCAGCTTGGTTCTAGAGGAGGAGAAGTGCACAATGAAACCCCAGGAATTTTACTTATCTGTTTTTCGTTGTTATTTTGAAACCAGGTCTTATGTTGTCCAGGCTGGCCTTGAACTCCTGATCTTCCTGCCACTACCTCTCAAGTCTTGGAACTACTTGGCTGATAAAACTACTTTTATAGGGTTCCCTCAAGTTGTAGTTGTACAAACCATGGACGTCAATACCCTCACTTGGGCAGAGAGAGAAGGTCCGAATCCCAGACAATGACCTCATCTCAGGACAGGCAGAGCAGAGGACAATGGCAGGAGGACTTCGGGACCCGAGAGTGAAAAAACCACAGAAGCAGGGAAATGAAACAGGCAGGAAGCTCACTATCCAGAGCCACTCAGGAGTCTTGTGGAAGAATGGAACTGGGCTGAATGTACTCAGGGTGAATACATTTGTGCTACTGCGTGTGTGTGTTCAATACCTATCAATGTTGAAGGGGAAATGTATATACCATAGTAGCTTCATGAGCAGTTCTTAGAATCTAGCCTAGAGGCCGGGCGGTGGTGGCACACGCCTTTAATCCCAGCACTCAGGAGGCAGAGGCAGGTGGATCTCTGTGAGTTCGAGGCCAGCCTGGCCTACACGAGCTAGTCCCAGGACAGGCTCCAAAGCCACAGAGAAACCCTGTCTCGAAATCCCCCCCCCCAAAAAAATCTGGCCTAGAGAAAGGAATGGCCCCTACAGAGACAGAGCATATGCTGTTCCCTGTACTTTATTGTGTGTTAAAGTGAAGGAGAAATAAATATTCCTCCACAGGGTCTCAGGTAGATGAACCACAGTTCACCTGTGCTGTGGCGGCCTGGGCAACAGTTAAAAAGATTTGACATCAACAAACATCCAAAGGCAACAAGCGACATCCAGCTCACAGGAAGAGGAGAGCCACCCCACTCTCTCTGTAACTTTCCTTAAGGGGAAGGTGATTCAAGAGTGTCACTAAATGGTCAAAGGGAGAGCTGTGTACGCTTGTGTTTAAACTGCATGTTATTTTAATTAGGAAAACGATTTTCAGTATATAAATGATTTTCAGTATTACTTGTGAAACCGGAAGTTGATTTGGGGCGCAGGACAATAGATTTGGTGTTCTGCAAAGGCTGGCTGTTTCAGAACAGAGAAATGCAAGAGAGGAGTGAGGAGTGGGGTGGGGTGAGGAGGGAGAGAGAGAAAGAAGCGGAAGCTGACAATAAGGGAAGAACGTAAGACCACAGACGGGCTGGCATTTGGCTGCGAGGAGTCGGTGGGAACTTGGTTAGCATGTGCAGCGGTAAACATGGATGTGCGAGTGTCTTCGTGGTGTATGACCAGGAGTGGGGTAGCTGGCTTGTTTGGTCTTTCTAATCCCAGTTTTTGGGGATTCCATTGCTGTTCCATAGTGGCTGCGCATTCCCATCAGAGAGCACGGGGTGGGGTGGGGGCTCCTCTTACCACATCCTCGCCAGCATGCGTGGTTGTTTCCGTGGTGACAGTGGCTGAGATGAGTGAGGTCTCTCTGTGGGTTGGCTTTTAACAGGGGTGACAAAAAAGCCCAACCTAAGGGCATTTTTGCCTTCTTCTTGGACGGCGATGCTTCCGTATACAGCAGTGGGATCATCTCTAAGTGGAAGTCAGTCTCGCTGTTACACCCAGCCCTTCCGAGGCAGGAAGGAAGCTGGTGGGAAAACAAGACTGTTTCTCAAGATGGACACATTCTCCACACGAAGACTCCCGAGGGACGAAGGCCGCTTGATGTTCAGTGCTTGGGACGGCCCCTGATGGAGCTGTGGTTAGCGATCTCCATCGGTGGAGCAGACACGGAGTTATTAAAAATCATTGGTTTAGCAGTGCTGAGCCAGACACAGAGTGAGTGTTCTGCTACTGGGCCAAGTCCCCAACCCTGGTTTCTTGAGACGGAGTCCTATTTTGTGCACTAGAATTGCCTAGAATGCACGGTCCTCCTGTTCCTGGCCTCAGTTGCTAGGATGAGCCACTACAGCAGCCTGTCTGCCTTCCGGAATTTTAACTCATGGGGAGTAGGGGAGAATACACTTGTCTTAGTTAGGGTTTTTAATTGCTGTGAAGAGACACCATAGCCACGGCAACTCTTACAAAGAAAACATTTAATTGAGGCGATTGCTTACAGTTTCAGAGGTTCAGCCCATTATCACCAGGGCGGGGAGCATGGCGGCGTGCAGGTAAGCATGGTGCTGGAGAAGTAGCTGAGAGTCCTACATCTTACAAGCAACAGGAAGTCAAATGAGACACTGGATGATATCCTGAGCATAGGAAGCCTCAGAGCCCATCCCCACAGTGACACACTTTCTCTAACATGGCCATACCCACTCCAACAAAGCCACCTCCCAATAGCGCCACTCCCTATGAAATTATGGGGGCCAGTTACAGTCAAATTACCACAACACTTTAAAGTGTTTTGTTTTTATTATTTTAACTTATGTATGTAGCTGGGTGGCTACATACATAAGTTAAAATAATCCCAGCACTTGGGAGGCAGAGGCAGGAGGATATCTGAGTTCGAGGCCAGCCTGATCTACAAAAGCCAGTACCAAGACAGCCAAGGCTACACATAGAAACCCTGTCTGAAAAACAAAATAAAACAAAACAAAATGAAACACAAATCGCACTGGGATTGTTTTCTGCTTTTGCTGTTTGCCATTTCCCCAGAGCTGGACTCCTGGTCCACAGTGAACCAGCTGAAAAATAAGCTACTGAATTCCCCTTTCGGCACAGGAGCCAGAAACCAGGCCATCCACTTTGTCTGCTTACAGGACGGCCATAGGCTTTTCTGTGTGCTCACCATTCCAGACTGAAGGGGAGGATGCCAGGAGCAGAGACTGGGAAGGCTGCAGTGAAAACAGGAAGCTCTTGCACCCTGGGAAGAGTCTGGAAATTAGGTTTCAAAACTTGTTCATGCTCAGTTGGACACAGTCTCCCTCCCAGGTTGATTGACTCACACATGTAAATACTCATGATTACATCCGGACTGCCTCTCTCTGTCTCTCTCTCTCTCTGTCTCTCCGTCTCTCTCTGTCTTTCTGTCTGTCTGTCTCTCTCCTTTCCAACACGCCAGTGTACAGTGTGAACGAGTCACTTTTGGACTCAGAGCCCAGGGCTGTCCCCCTCAACCTGGCCTCTGACACCCCACCCTCCATTTCCTCCATCAGAAGGTCTGAGTAGAGCTGTGGTGTGCTTGCCTTCTGATCTATTCCTTGTTTCCCTGAAGATCTGACTTCTGACCTGGAAAGATAATGAAGGTAGTGAAGTGTTTAACATGAGGACATGAATTTGGTCGTAAGAACCGGAGCGAGGGGGTGGGGGGAGAAAAAAGTCAGATTTGGCAGCATGTACTTGTGATTCCAGGGTCGGGGAGGTAGAGATGGATGGGTACCTGGGGCTCATTGGTTGGTCAGCCAGCCTAACTGAATTGATGAATTCCAAGTCCTAATGAAAAACCTTTATCAAACAAACGAATTAAAAAAAAACACACACAAAATGGGTGGCTCTTGGCTCTTGAGGAATGACTCACCCAAACCCAAAGCTTGCCAAATTTGTTCTCTGGTCTCAATGAGAAAGACAAAGAGAGAGAGGGAGAGAGAGAGAGGCTGAGACTCTCACTGTGTATGCGAGACAGAGACACTGTGTATGGCACAGAGAGAAAGAGAGACAGAGAAAGAGAGAGAGAAAGAGAGAGACAGAGGCTAAGACATGACTACTTGTACTGTGTGCTCTAGGCCATCAGGACCTCACCTGTCTTGCTCATTGGCACAGTCCCGGTTATTGGAACGGCACCAGCGCCCAGCAGGTGCACCTTCCTCTGTGGTTCTTGAATAAACACAGGTGCATGCATTTGTCTATTGTCCTGTAGTGAGTTCTTACAGATGGATGCCTGGAAACAACATTGTCCTGGTTTTCTTGCTACTGCTGTGATAAAGACTGTGGCCAGAAGCCACTGGGGAAAGAAGGGTTGATTTCATCTTAGTATCTGGGTAACAGTCTGTCACTGACGGAAGTCAGGGCAGGAACTCAAGGAAGTAGCTGAAGCGGAGGCCAGTGCAGGAATGCTGCCTCCTGGCTTGCTCCCCCTGGCTTGCTGAGCCTGCTTTCTGCAAGCCCTTATGCCTGACTTAACCAGCGTATTTGAAACTCTCTCAAATGTAGCTTTCAAAGAAGGCTTCTTTGATCTTGCTAACTAAATTGGACCATGTTTCACTGTGCATTACCTTTCTACTATCTTCCTGCCTGCCTGCTTATCTGTCTGTCTATCTATCTATCTATCTATCTATCTATCTATCTATCTATCTATCTATGTATCATCTATCTATCTATTATCTATCTATCTATCTGCCATCTATTTATGTACCTATCTTTCAATCATCTATCATTTATTTGTTTTTTTTTTTTTTTTGAGACAGAGTTTCTCTGTATAACAGCCTTGGCTATCCTGGAACTCATTCTGTAGACCAGGCTGGCTTTGAACCCACAGAGATCCAACTGCTTCTGCCTACCAAAAGGCATGTGCCACCACACCCGGCTCTATCATCTATTTATGTACCTATCATTCAATCATCTCTCATCTGTCTGTCTGTCTGTCTGTCTATCTACTTACCTACCTATCTTCTATTTATCCACCTAGCATTCAATCATCTCTCATCTGTCTGTCCACCCAGAGACAGAGTCTTTGAATCTCCTTATGTAGTTCAATCTGGCCTTGCACTTAAGGTTCACTTCTCTCTGCCTTTCAAATTTGGGGATTTCAGAGTATCACCAAACCTGACTTCTCTGCCTTGTTTTTGGTAGTTCCTCCTCTTTCTTTTCTATTTTTTCTTTTGTTTCCAACAAATGTATTTAAATGTAAAAATTTGCTTTTTGTTTGTTTGCTTTGTTTTGCTTTTTTGACATAGGGTTTCTCTGTGTAGCCCTGGCTGTCCTGGAACTCACTGTGTATACCAGGCTGGCCTCGAACTTAGAGATCCACCTGCTCCTGCCTCCCAAATGCTGGAGCCATAGGCATGCGCTCCCACTGTCTGGCAAAAATTTGCTTTTAAATATGTCTTTAGGTGAATCATTGTTTTGGTATGGCAAAGGTTCACTTAGTCAAAACGCTTGTGTGTGTGCACCATAGTTTATGTACGGGGGTCAGAGGATTGTCTCAGGTGTTGGCCCTTGGTTTCACCTTGTTTGAGACAGGGTCTCACTGAGGCTGCGTACACCAGGCTAGCTGGCCGGCATGCTGCTGGCAGGTTGTTCAGGCAGGGTCTTCTGGGAAGGTTATCAAGTACCAGAAAAGCCTGCACCACTCAGACCTACACTTCACCTGACTTGGGTGGAAATGTGCTAGAACCTTTTCCACATTCCCAAGACTTGTTTCCCCATGTCCCCTCCAAGATGACTGATCTGTCAATTTTCTTCAGTTAACACAGCTCTGGTGTGGTCCTGTCTCTGTCTCCCATCCCCTGTAGGAGTGTTGGGATTGCAGACTCACACTAGTTCATGTGGGCTCTGGGGTTTGCACATCAAAGGCATTATCCTTTCAGCCACATCCCGCGCCCATGAAATGGTTTCTTTTTTTCCATTGGAATTTGATTTTGAAGCTGTGAGTTTTCAGAATCCTTTCACTCCATTTCCAACTACACAGACAAGTTCTCTGCTGCTGGTTTCCAGCTAATTCCGCTGTGGTCAGGATGCATACCGAGTGTGGGTTTACTTTGTGAAGTTTCTTGAGGCCAAGTGTATACAGCGTTGAGCAAAGTTCTTCATTTTTGGCCTTTGCCTTGTTATCAGTGACAGATAGTCTTGAAGGGCCTGCCACTGTGTGTGGATTTCTTGATTTTTGCCTTTTTAGGCTTTGCAGCTTCTGTTTCTTGCATCTTGAGGCTATGCTTCTAGGTACATAAAGATAGAGTTGATTTGTCTTTCCAGAGGGCTTGATGGATTTTTTTTTTTGCTATTATAAAATATCACTTTTTATTTATTTTGCTTCTTTCCTTAAAATCTACCTCACTTAGTACCAAAGTTGCTAAAGCAGCTTTCTTTAGGTCAATGCATTCATGTAATATGTTTCCACATTTAAAAACCACTTATTTTATTGTTTGTATGTGGGTGTGGGGCGCACATGTACTATATACTCATGTGGACATCAGAGAACAATTTGCAGGAATTGGTTTTCTCCTTCTACCATTTGGCTCTCAGGGATCAAGCTAAGGTCATCAGGCTTCGTAGCAAGTTCCTTAACCAACTGAATCATTTAGCAGGCTTGGACTAGCCTCAGACTCTCTGTCTTTCTCTTTTTAATTTATTTATTTTTACCTACATTGATATTTTAACCTGCATGTTTTTCTGTGTAAGATCACAGTGCCAGATCACGGACAGGTGTGAGCTGCCATGGGGGGTGCTGGGAATTGAACCTGGGTCCTCTGGAAGAGCAGCCAGTGCTGAGCCATCTCTCCAGCCCCCTGGCCTAAGACTCTTCATCATCCTGCTGTCTCCTTGTTAGCATATCTTACTGACACACATCAACTCCATTGCACAACTGCCAGAAATAGTCTCATCTTTCCCCCAAGGCCCAGCTGAAGAGCAGAAGGAGGGAGAAGATGAACACAGAAGTCAGAACCGCAAGGGATTCGTCCACCCATTGAGATGGTGTGCC
>PVIU01017503.1:0-41919 GCA_004026605.1 Ondatra zibethicus
TTTTTTTTTTTTTGAGACCGTTTCTCTGTGAAGCTCTGGCAGTCCTGGAACTCAAAGATCCACCTGCCTCTGCCTCCCGAATGTTGGGATTAAAGGCCTGCTCCACCACCACCCAGCTAGGCACTTATTGTCTTAAACCTGAATTCCAGTACAGCATAGGTCCATGTGAATGTGCACTGCTCAGAGCAGAGGACTTGCCTGTCTCTGAACTCAACACTGTCTCTGGGTAGATTTTATCAAAAAAATTTAAAGAATCTTGTAGCACTTACTATTTAATTTATAGTATCAAAAAACCATAAGCAATCTTAGTGGTCAATAAAGCCAATTAGTCCAATCAGGAGAAATTACTGCTAAAACTGACTGTCTGATAAAATGATTTAAGGTTCAAAACTGGGTTCACATTGGGCATGGTGGGACATGTCTGCCAGTGTGTATGACAAAGACTATTCAAAACAAAGAATCAAACAAGCCCCCCTCAAAACCCAAATAAGTAAAATAACACACAAACAAAGTTCACATTTTATAAGGCGTGGGGTAAGATGGTAAATGACCAGCATTAGTACTGCAACAGTACTAATGCAGGCCCAAAACCTCTAACCAGAACTCAGAAAATGAGGAGAAAGCCTAGTTAACAGGCAGTCCCCAGCATCACTTCTTTTTCTAAGAAATACAGCAAACAAGGAGGCAAATTGGTCACTTGAAGCTCCAGGTTGGACAGAAACACCAGGAAGAATTATGACCTCAATCTAAGAAGGGGACAATGGGCTCCTTGGAACTACCTCCTCAACTCTAAGGGCCTATTGGCTTGCTGGTTCTGGGCAGGGCACTCAGAAAAGGCAAAATGAACTGGCAGAAGAGTAAGGCCGGACTTGTAGGTATTCCCTCTAGGTCCAATACAGAGGCTCAGGATACTCTTTCCACATACATACTGGAACCAAATACTCCCCTTCCACCCCCGTACTGGATGCAGAAGGCACTATTCAGCTAGTCAAGGGGAGAAGTGGGCATACACGGAGACCTACCACAACATATTCCCAGAAAGCTGAGATCTGGCCAAGGGGTCAGCCAATTTGTCCTGCCTTTGAAAACACTATCTGACCGTGATGATGACAGTAAGGACATCGATAAGGATAAGGTCTTTTTTTGTTTGTTTGTTTGTTTTTTCGAGACAGGGCTTCTCTGTGGCTTTGGAGCCTGTCCTGGAACTAGCTCTTGTAGACCAGGCTGGCCTCGAACTCACAGATATCCGCCTGTCTCTGCCTCCCGAGTGCTGGGATTAAAGGCGTGCACCACCACCGCCCGGCGAGAGAGCACCAGCTTGGGTGGTACCACTGAGGACTGTAGGAGAGGATTGTCTCTCAGTGTCCAACTAGCAGGACTACCTAATTCTTCTGGGCGATGCAAGTGCCCAAGAATTTGACAGTACAGCTTGACCCTGCTCCTATCCATCTTGTCCCTTTTCCATAAAGGCTCTAGACCAGGTTTCTTCACTACTTTCTGTAACCATAGCCACTGACCACAAGCACTTAAATATGACTAGCACAACTATGAAGTTCATTTTAATTTAATTAGCACAATTTAAAACTGTGTGGAACTAGCCTAGTCTACATCACAAGTTCTAGGCCAGCATACATAGTGAGATCTGGACTTAAAACAAACAAAACAAAACATACATATATACACACGTAGGTAGTTAGGGTCGAAAGTGTAGTTCAGCCTGAGGAAATACTTGTGGGGTTGAGAGTGTAGCTCAGCCTAAGAAAGTACCTGCTTAGCACGTATTCAATGCCCAGCCCCCCAAAAAGAAGGGAGAAAGCAAGAAAGGTCAATTGCACATGGCTCATGGCTATTACATTAAACAGAGCAGTAGATGGGTGGTGGTGGTGCATGCCTTTAATCCCAGCACTGGGGAGGCAGAGGCAGGCAGAGCTCTGTAAATTTAAGGCCAGTCTGGTGTAAAAAGTGAGTTCTAGGACAGCCTGAGCAGTTACACAAAGAAACCGTGTCTTGAAAACACAAAAAGCGCTGGGCAGTGGTGGTGCACAGCACTCGGGAGGCAGAAGCAGGTGGATCTCTGTGAGTTCGAGGCCAGCCTGGGCTACAAGAACTAGTTCCAAAATCAAACAAAAAACCCAAAAATATCTGATGACTCATGCATGTAATCCCAGCACTCTAGGATCAAAATATTGAGATAAGGCTGAAATATAGTGAGACTCTGACTCAAAATAAATAAGACATATAGGTTGGCACACACCTGTAATTGGAGCTCTTGAGGAGTAGAGGCAGGAGGATTAGAGTTCAAGATGATCCTAGCTACACAGAGAAAATGAGATCACCTTGGGCTACATGAAGCCATCTCAAAAAATATTTTTTATTCACTAAAAAATAAGGGGAAACATTCAAGTGAGGAGGGGTGGGATGTGGGAGTAAGAAAAACATGACTTTGGGAATAAGAAAAACATGACTTTTTCATGTGATGGCTCACACCTGTAACGCTGGCTCTGGGGAGGCTAAAGCAGAACTATGAATTGGTAGGATCTCTGAGTTTGAGGCCAGACTGGTCTAGAGTGGGTTAGTTCTAGGACAGCCAAGGCCACACAAAGAAACCCTATCTCGGGCTGGAGAGACGGCTAAGCCATGAAAGGCTAGGCTCACTAGAAACCCTGTTGTTAGAGGCGGCTTGTTGGTTCCCGACTGCTCAGCCCGAAATAATCACACAGAAACTGTATTAATTAAATCTCTGCTTGGCCAGTTAGCTCTAGCTTCTTACTGGCTAAATCTTACATATTAATTTAACTGATTTCTAGTAATCTGTGTATCGCCACGTGTCTGTGGCTTACCGGGTAAAGTTCTCAGCATCTGTCTCCAGCAGGCTATGTGGCTTCTCTCTGACTCTGCCTCCTTTCTGGCAGCATTCAGTTTAGTTTTCCCTGCCTACCTAAGTTCTGCCCAAACAACAGGCCAAGGCAGTTTCTTTATTTATCAATGGTATTCACAGCATACAGAGGGGAATCCCACATCAAAATCCTATCTCAAAAAGCCAAAAAAGAAAAACAAAGGCACACCTAGGCAGTTACTTTGGCTTTTGTTTTGACAGTCACTCTGGATGTCCCTCAATAAATACACCACATCCTCATATCCACAGGGAAGGCAGTAGCCCAGGGCCCTGCTTTGCCTATACACTACTACCCTCAAATACAGTGGCACTACTACCTTGAGCTGGCCTACAACCATGCTGATGATACAGCTATCTGGTGTAGGCTGATGGTCCTGTGCCGTGATACTATGCTGGATTTTCTGGAACGGAAGGCTCTGCAAGACAAAGAATGGGAGGCAGGCTGAGGTCAGAAGGGCATAAAATAAACTACCTGTTTACCAGTTCTGGGCTTTACTTACAGACAACTTCTCCACAATGGCAGCTTTCCCCTGGAACTGCTGTCCTTCCCATGTAAGGCATGATGCATCAATCTGAAAAGTGCACAGGAAACATAGAGTCAGGGCCTCAGCACTCTAAGGCCTTAAAAGAAACAAGAAAAAAAAAGTCCTCAAAAGGGTCTTGCTTGGGGAAATGAGTCTATACCTGTTTACTTGTCTAGAAACAAGAGAAAAATTAAGGGTGAATCCCAAATTTATACTAGTAATAATTTCTAAATTAGAAGTTCTTTATTTCTGCAGGGCGGTGGTCCTAGCACTTGGGAGGTAGAGGCAGGTGGATCTCTGAGTTCAAGGCCAGCTTGGTCTACAGAGTAAGTTCCAGGACAGCCAGGGCTACAGAGAAACCCTGTCTCAAAAAAAAACAAAAGAAATTCTTTCTTTTTATTTCATTATTTTTTGAGGCAGAGTCTCACTTTGTAGCCCTGGCTGACCTCGAACTCAAAAGATCTGTCTGCCTCAGCCTTCCAATCCTGTGATTAGAGGTTTATGCTACAATGCCCAGAAAACTTTCTAGATTATATACCATTGTTTCACTCTAGAAGATTATCAGCCAGGTGGTAGTGGTGCACACCTTTAATCCTAGCGTTTAGGAGGCAGAGGCAAGAGGATCTCTGAGTTCTAAGCCAGCCTGGTCTACAGAGAGAGTTTCAGGACAGTCAGAATTACATAGGTAAACCTTGTCTATATAAAAAAAAAATTATCAAAATGTTCTTATTAACACACACACCCTCCCCAACTCTGTAAACCAGTCTCACTGTGTAGCCCTGGCTGGCTTAGATCTTTCTGCCCATCTCCCAACTGCTGGGATTAAAGGGGCATGCTATCATGCTCAGCCAATGACAGATAATTTTAGTCTTAAAACTTGAGAGGTTGTGGCAGGATGATAGAGTATTTGAGGCTACCCAAAGCTACATAGTGAGGTATCACCCTGGGGGTGGAGGTGGGATGGGCGACAGTAGGAAGAGGTGGGAAATTCTGCTACTTCCAACTGTGACAGGCAAGTTTTAAACTGCTTATTTTTGTGAGTTTTAGTTTCCTCACTCTTCAGAAGGGAAACATTTGAGTGATTATCAAATTTGCTTTATTTTACAACAACCTGTAACCGCAGCCCTTTAGACGGCTGAGGCAGAGGAATCCGGGTCTGAGGCCTGAACAAAATAGTAAGATCCCTATGTCCAAAGGAAGAGAGGATGAGAGGACTGGGAGAACAATGGTAGAGCTCCTACCTTCCATGCACGGGGACCTGGGTTCAATCCCTCTAACTCATAAAGACAATTTATGGAGCCGGGCGGTAAGTGGTGCACACCCTTAATCCCAGCACTTGGGAGGCAGAGGAAGGCGGATCTTTGTGAGTTCAAGACCAGCCTGGTCTACAAGAGCTAGTTCCAGGACAGGCTCCAAAGCTACAGAGAAATCTTGTCTCGGGAAAAAAAAAAAAAAATTTATGTCATCTATGATGAGTTTGGTCTCTCGAATGCTAAGATATTTTTTTTTTCTAAAATTTCTGAATGAAACCTGACATTGTGGAAGAGATACTGATAACCTCCAATAGCCCAACCAGGCTCTAAGGCTCTTCCTGTCATTGTTATCCTGAGTAGAGCCATTAGCTGGCCTGACTAAATGCCCTTATGTGACTGAACATCAGGAGTCTAGAAAGAACATGAGTAAATGAGTATTCTTTTTTCTTTTTTTAGACAGGGTTTCTCTGTAGCTTTGGAGACTGTCCTGGATCTCACTCTAAAGACCAGGCTCTACTCAAACTCACAGAGATCCACCTGTCTCTGCCTCCCAGGTGCTAGGAGGCACTGCCCAGCATGAGCATTCTTAAAACATCAAGTGCTGGGCAGTGGTTGTGGTGGTGGTGGTGGTGCACGCCTTGAATCCCAGCACTGGGAGGCAAAGGCAGGCAGATCTCTATGAGTTCAAAGCCAGCCTGGTCTACAGAGCTAGTTCTAGGACAGCCAGAACTACACAGAGAAACCGTCTCAAAAATCCAAACAAAACAAAACAAACAAAAAAAACCCCATCAAGTAATCTGCCTGCCTAGAAGACTCCATGGGTTAACTACTTGATCCCCATGAGCATCAGGTGTTTTGGTCTCAAATGAAGCTGCACATGGGACCTCCAGAAGCCAGCTTTAGCATTGCAAATGCTCATGGCTGCTGCCTCCAGAGGAAAATGAGTCCTAGTCTCTGATTGCTGCTACTTCCTCTGGAAGAGAGGCCCTGATGAGGTGCCAACTACATGAAATGGCAATCCCCACTCTGATATTCAAAAATTAATTTCCTAGGGTCCTATTCTGGCTCTCACGTTGGAGACTTACGTAAATTGCGCCTAGTTGGGTTCTGTCGTTATCAAATAATTGGTAGTAATGCTGAATAAAGCTGGATCCAATCTGCTCCCAAATTGGCTTGTCTCCCATCCTGGAGAGTCACCCACCTCACCAAGACCTGCAAAGAGCAGCAAGACAAAAAAAGGCAGAAGAGTTAGCATCACAGAAGCATGAAGTAGCTAACCAATGACCTTTGTCTTCCTAATCTCCTCATGCAGGTAAATCCTCGGTTGATACCTGTTCTTTCAGGGTATATGACAAAGCCCTGGGGATCTCATAGGAGACCTTACCAACCCCAACCAGTGGTAGGAACCACATTTAGCCCATCTTCTAAGGAGCTCCAGGTTAATGATAGAGGGATGCCAGTTGTATAAGATGGGTGCTGAGCATGTAACTGGGGCAAAGGAATATCAAAATAGCCCTATAATGCCCAGTAAGGGAGAAGAAGGAACTAGACACTGGCCCCAGCTCCATATTTTCTTTTAATCCTCTCAATAACCTCTAAGGCCAGTTACTGTCATTCTACCCACTGATCAAACCAGAAACTACTGATGTTTCTGTGTAGAATGTTTCTCTTTTAGCCTTCAAGCTTCCAACACTGTCTCAGGGATGTGCTGGCAATGGGGGAGGAGGGGGGGAACAAACGACACACATAGCTTCTAAAGACCCCACTCCTGACTATACGAAGTCCTAAGGAGCCAGCCACCTAACAACTGTTACTGAGGCAGGTGATTCTGCTTCAGTAACAACGACATCCTCCACTCACTCCAGAACTGTCAGAAGGAAGAGAAAGGAACTAGATGGAGGCTGTGAGTGGCAAACAGCACCTCCGCACATCAGCCTGTCTCACCAACTGTCCTCTTCCTGAAGGGAAATCCCCACCAGCTAGAGGCCACGATCCCAGGGATACCAAAGTATCCCAGGGCTTTGTCAAAGCAAGCCCTCCAAGAAAAGAGCAGCATGCACTTCCTATGGGCCCTACACACCCAGGTATTGTTCTACACAGATCTGACTGCAGAGGAGCAAATCCTTTGTCCTGATAATATGTTTGAGACAAAACAGTAAGAAGATAATTTCAACCCAGCAGAAAACCATTAGCTGCGGTAGGAACTAATCCAAGTCACTGCTTCTAGGGCTTCCACAGCCTCCTCTGCAAAACTAAGATGTTAACCCTGGGCATACTGGTGGTTATGTAGCTTCTTTGCCAATGAGATTTAGTAAAGTGATTGTTTGACACAGTAAATACTAACTTACTACTGTCACTATGACCTTGGCCAAGGCCAGAGGAGCTAGCAGGAAGGGACAGAGCAGAGAAATAGAAATAAATCCAATCCTCTAGCCAATGAAGGGCCAGGAAATGAAGCCAGTTTTATTTTAAGTTCCCTAGGAGGTAGTTGCACTAAAAATAGAAACTCTATGCTCAGATGACTAAGAAATGTCCAGGAAAGTCTAAAACAAGCCATAGGAGAAAGCTTGGATTCAGGCACGCCTGTACACAGGAACATAAGGTGTGTCCCAATTCACATTTGTGCCAAGAAACAAATCAATAAATGGGAAGCAAAGGACCTACTACTAGTTTCACATGCAATCTTGGTCACGTTTCCAAATTTCCACATTTTCCTGTCCTCACATCTCTGCCCCTTCTACCTTAGTATTCACTTAGCATGTCCCAATACCACAAAAACCTCCAAGAAAGAAACTCTGCCCAGTTCCCAAGAGCTCTCAAAAAAAGCTGCAGAAATAATGAGGGTCACTCTTCCTTCTGCCCTCAGACCACATCAAGGCTGGGCAGTTCTCAGGGGAGGTCCTAGAAAAGAACATGCAAAGCCGGCACGGGGGGTAGGAAACTAGGAAGTCAGAGATGGAAGCAAGAGAAAGTAAGGCTGGAAATCAATCCAGAAACAAGCAAAGTGCTGGCACACGGTAAGGGCTGGCATGAGAAGGAGGTGTGTTTTCTTTCAGTAGTACAGTTCTATTTATCCTGTGACTCTCTCATGTGGGATAGTCTCACTAATGCAGCCTACAACTGGCTGGCCTAAAACTTGCCAAATCAACCAGGCTGGACTGACATTTCCTCCTTAGTGCTAGGATTAAAGGCATGTACTACTATACCCAGCTAGGTAGGATTTTATTTTGTTTTTGCTTGTTTTGAGACAGGGTAGAGGCAGGAGGGTCAAAAGCTCAAGGTGTCCGTCCCTTGGCTACACAGAGTTTGAGGTCAGCCTGGGTTTGAGATCTTGTTTCAAAAATAAAACAACAAAAAGAAAATCCCAAAAAAAGACTGCATAAAGATCTTTGTTTAAGGAGACCAAAAGCAGCTCCAGGAGCCAACAACCTTATAAGCCGGCTCAACCTTCATGCATTTACTTCCGTGTACCCAAACAGGACGTGTGATGTTCCATTGCCATCTTGCTTTACAGAGAGTAAAGTTAGGTTAGGTTGAACAATTTAGAAGGGCTTGCCTAAAGCTCATTCAGATCAGGGCTGACATGGTTTTGTATTACTGCTGCCTTTGGGTTAAAGCCAAATCCTAAACCCAGTATGGTATTGCATTTCTCCAGTCCCAGCACTCAGGCAGTTTTAAAGGAGAGAATGAGTTACAGGAAGGCCAGAGCTACATAGCAAGACACATCTTAAAACAAGCAGCCAGGGACACGGAGCACACCTACAATCCCAGCTACAATCCCAGCACTTGGTAGGCACAGTAGGACTGTTGTGAGTTTCAAAAAATAATAGGATCCGGGTGTGGTGTGATGCAGGCCTTTAATTCTAGTACTTGGAGGCAGCGGCAGGAGGATCTCGGCTGAGTTTGAGGCCAACATGGTCTGGACAGTGATATACAGGCCAGCCAGAGCTATATAGTGAGACCTTGTCTCAACCAAACAAACTAAAACAGAAACAACAAAGAGAGAGACTGGAGAGCCTCAGAGGTCACTAGTGCTTCCCGCTCATTCAGAGGGCCAGAGTTCAGCTCACAGCTGCTTCTAACTCCACCCCCAAATGATCTGATGATACCCTCTTCTGGCCACACAGACATACAAAAACAAAAAACCAAAACCACACAAGACAAACTGCTAGGTGTGACATACGCCTATAACCCAAGCTTTCAGGATGCTGAGGTGGAAAGATTGTTGGAAAATCAAGGTCATCTCAATGACAACAGTGAGACTAGCCTGGGGTACAGAGTAAGAGTTAGTCTCCCAAAAAAAAAAAAATAGTGGGGGTGACTAAAAGTGTTGGCTGCTCTTCTAGAGGATCTGGGTTCAATTCCCAGAATCTACACGAAGGCCCACAACCTCTGCAACTCAAGGGCAGCAGGCTCCAATGTGGTGCAGATATTCATGCAGAAAAAAAATACCCATACAAATAAAATACATTAAAAAAGAGCAAGAGAGATGGCTCAGAGGTTAAGAGTACTGACTGCTCTTCCAGAGGTCCTGAGTTCAATTCCCAGCAACCACATGGTGGCTCACAACCACCTATAATGAGATCTAGTGCCCTCTTCTGGCCTACAGACAAGATACTGTATAAATAAATAAATCTTTAAAAAAAAAGAACAAGAAGCAGTGCACATCTTCAAATTTCAGATCTCAGGAGGGAGATCGACGGGGTTTGGAAGTAGACAGGTCTACACAGTAAGTTCTAGGACACCCAGAGTTGCATTAGACCCAGTCTCAAAAGCAAACAATAATAAAAAACAAGACAACAACAAAAAGGGTAAGACAAAAAATATAAAACTCTCCAAGCTCTGCTGAGGATCATCTATACCCACCCCTATCTTTCCAGCCATTCACTCTTATCTGGATCTAGTAACACACACACACACACAATAAAAAAAAAAAAAAAAAAAAAAAGGTCCAGAGATTGCTCACCAGTATTTTTGCAAAGCTGAATCCCTATCCAGGATACAATCACTTGCTTGGTAAATTCTTATTCTTTCCCCCAAGTCACTGGTCAAACCCCATTTGTTTCTCAACTCATTACCAGACACCAGTGTTTACCTCAGCTCTATTCCTCTGCCTTGAGACTCTATTACTCCCAAGTGGGCTTTCCCTGGTTTTTTGTTTGTTTGTTTGTTTTTGTTTGTTTCAATACAGGGTTTCTTTGTGTAACAGTCCTGGCTGTACTGGAACTGCTTTGTAGACCAGGCTGACCTTGAACTCAGAGTGCTGGGATTAAAGGTGTGCCCACCACACCTGGTCACTGAGTCACTTTCACACACACAATCCTCTCACACACACATCCTTCCCAGTACAGAATGTAGAGGCACACAAACCACAGATTTAATAGTTTACTCAAAACCTCCTACAAAGTTTTCAACTCAGTTTAAAAACAGCATTTCCAAACCCAAAAAGAAGCAGAATGTAGAGACCCTCTCCCATCCATGACTCCCCTGTGGGAGGTGTCCAGACAGGGCTAAATGCTTCCTCAGAATAGCCAGAAAGCTCTGATCTTGTTCTTAACGTGTTTACTGTGAAAGCAAAAGTCTGAAAATCAGACTCAGAGATGACTTTGACAATTATCCTTGTTAGTATTCAAGCATCGTATGGTCTGCCCTTAGGGTTCTGACAGTGAACCAATGTTGTAATTTAAAAAACAGCACGACAGAGAAACACCACACAACAGGGCTCACACGGAGGGTTGTTTTTTTTTTTTTAAGTTGGGGGAAAGGAAATGGGAAAAGGGGGAGGAGAGAGAAAGAACAAGAGAGAAAGAGACAGGAGGGAGGGAGAAAAAGAGAGAGATGAGGGAGAAGGTAGACAAGGACCCTTTAAAAGGGATTTCGTAAAAAAATAAACAGGAGCTGCAGCTGCACAGGTATTCTGCCAGAGCCCCAAGGGCAGGCCATACAGATGCCTGAGTACTAACACTCTCATCCTGTGGATTCTAGGGCTCTTGTGAGACACTGGTAACCACACCATCTCCGGCTTCGCCCACTAGCCCACAGACTAAGGCAAAGCTCCTCAAGGTCAGTCTTTCTGGAACGTGGTAGTGCAAAGATCCTCTGAGAATCACAAAGCTGTAACTCTCTGCCAAGCATGCACCAAGGTAGAAATGGACAAATCTTGTGAATAATTTGGTTGTTCAGACCCCCAAGATTCCAACCATCAAAACACGGCAGTGGTGGTGCATCTCTGAGTTCAAGGCCAGCCCGGCCTACAGAGTGAGTTCCAGGACAGCCAGGGCTACACAGAGAAACCCTGTCTCAGAAAAAAAAAAAAAAAAAAAAAAGAATCATCATCATCTAACCATAGACTCCAGGTTAAGTGTTGACCTAAAAGGTCTCACTAGGCAAAAGAAAAAAATTATCTTTATTTTTAAAAGTCAAGTGTCTCCAAAGACAAAATCTGTAACCAAGACATCAGAGGTTGATCCCTCTCTCAAAAACAAACAGATTAAGCAAAGAGAGAAATGTCTTATATGCACCACTCCAGTCCATCAATACTCATGTCAGAAATGGATAAACAAGATTCAGTGAGGTCATCAACTCAGCAGCTGGTAGGCAGTGGAATTCAACTGCCCAGGTTTAGTGGACTCCAGAGTCAGGTTTCCAATGACAACCTGAGTCCTCTTAGAGATAAAAATGAACAGATCTCATCTGCGAAACAGTAGCCTCTAGGCATGAGGCCCTAGAACTCTAGCCTCAATCTCTGAGGAGCAAAGCAGGCCTCTTTCGGAGATTTTTACACCAAGGGCTGAAGACAGACTTCGGACTTATATAGTAGTTCATGCCTGTAATCTCAGCATTTAGGAGGCTTAAAGATGAAGACTACATGAGTTCTAGGCAAGTCTAGGCTAACGTGATGTCTTATGTTCCCCCCCCCCCCAAAAGTTACCAAGGGACTGCAAAGACAGTTAGTTAGTTTAACAGTTAAGAGTATTTGCTGCCCTAACAGAAGTCCTGGGTTCAGTCCAAGCACTCACACAATGGTTCACAACCACCTGTAACACCACTTCCACAGGATCGAAAACCCTCTTCTGTTCTCTGTGGACAACAAGCATGTACGTAAACGAAAGTAAAATACTCATCCCATAAAAAGGGTCAGAGACCTGACAAGATGGTTCAGTAGGTAAAAGCATTTACTACCAAACTTGTTGATTTCAATCCCTGGAATCCACATGGCAGAAGTGGAGGACAGACATCTACAAGTTGTTCTCTGACTTCTGCACACATTAAGGCATGTCCCTCCAAAAAATGTAAAATAAAATCAAAGGTTGGGGATGTATTTCAATTGTAGAGCACTTCGTGTGACCAGGATTTGATCCTCCAGCACCACACACACACACACACACACACACACACACACACACACACTCCAAAATCACAAACCAGTTTCTACTGTTTCAACAAAGGAGAGTTGGACAGATGCTGGCCAAGCTGGACATGGGGCACAAGAAAGATAAAGAAGGCCGGACAGTGGTGGCGCATGCCTTTAATCCCAGCACTCAGGAGGCAGAGGCAGGTGGATCTCCAGGAGTTTGAAGCCAGCCTGGTCTACAGAGCAAGTTTCAGGACAGGTAGGGCAGTTACATAGAAAACCCTGTCTTGAAAAAACAAAACAAAACAAATCACTAATTCCACAGATAGATGATCTCATATATGAAGACTCATCACTTAGGTCCAGTAGAGACCGCTAAATGTGCTGAGCTTGCAATAGAAACTTAGAATTGAGTGCCCATTATTCCTTATGCTTGCCAAGCCCCAAACATAGAGCCTTGAAGCATAAAGCCTAAAAAGGATTCATTTATAAAAATCACTCATTATTTATTGTGTGTTTATATGGGATGTAAGTGCAGGTAAGCACTGTAGAGTCAGAGGTTTACTTTGAGGAGTGGATTCTCTCCTTCCAAGGGGGCTGGAGGATGGGACTCAGGTTGTTAGGTTGTCTGGGGAAACACTTTTACTGAGCCATCTCACCTGCCCTGAGAAGAGCTCTTAAAATAGGACTAGCATCAGACCTTGGTTAAGCCCTTTGGAGGAAAGGGAGAGGTGAGCAGCAACCCAAGACAGCACGGTCCAGCAGGGTGCCCGCCTGTCCTTCAGGGGGAAAAAATCTGCCCTTCTAGCTAGATGTGGTAGTACATACGGGTAATCCCACCAGTTGGGAGTTGGAGACAAAAGGATCAGGAGTTTAAAGCCATATTTAGCCACAGGGAGTCAAGGCCTGTCCAGGCTACAAGAAACCCTGTTACAAGTAAAACCATAAAAATTTGCCTTTGGGCTGGAGAGTTGACTCAGTGGTTAAGAGCACTTGTTGGTCAGGCGCTGGTAGTGTACGCCTTTAGTCCCAGCACTCGGGAGGAAGAGGCAGGCTCATCTCTGTGAGTTCGAGGCCAGACTGGTCTACACAGCTAGTTCCAGGATAGGCTCCACAGAGAAACCTTGTCTCAAAAAACCAAAAATAAATAGATAAAGGAGCACTTATTGCGAAGGATATGGGTTCAATTTCCAGCACCCGCATGGAGGCTTGTCACCTCCTAGGGCCCCAGGTACCCATATATACATGCAGGCAAAACACTCATACAAATAAATTAATAAAAATAAATCTATCTAAAAAGTAATCCCTCTCTAGTCTCATGATGATGTAAAAATCTGCAGTATGTAACTCACATTCTATGGCCTTACAATGACTTCCATGGTAGCTGGAGCAAAGCCTCACTACTACTTTTTCTTCAAGGCCCTAGGTCACTTGGCCCTCCTGGCTTCTAATCTTGACTTTGCCACCTACCCTTTTCCCTCTTTAGCAACCATGCTGGACATTTTGCTTGTTTCTGTACAGACTGCGCCCATTCACACCTGAGAACTTTGTAGTCACTGCTTCTTTGATTGCATTTATTTAGGGGTATGTGTGTGTGTTTGAGCCGAAACGTGTAGAGGTCAGAGGAAAACTTGCAGGACTTGGTTCTCTTTCCAACACTAGGAATTGAAGGCTAGTTGCCAGGCTTAGCAGTAAACACCTTTACCTATTAGGCAGCTACTCCTTCTCCATGAGACTTCCTATACTTTACACAGGGGCCCAACTAATTTAAGCAAGGCTTGATGCTGGTAACGCGCCAGTTCCATCACTGCTTCTTATACCTGGACCATTCTTGCAACTAGACACCTGGCTCCCTGTCATGTGTCAATTCGAATGTCACCTCTTCACTGATACCTTCCCTGACTATCCTCATCTTCCGTTATCCTTTCACAATTTCATACAGATATGACTTTGATCATATTCTCCCTCACTGTCTTCTCAAATCCCCTTCCTTCTCCCACCAAACCTTCTTTCCATTTAATTAAAGTTACTTGCATAAGCATGAGTGAGGAGGGGCTATTTTCTTGAGCAGGGCAAATCTTTCTCAGCAACCATTAACTATTCACTGCCTGGAGCTCCTCAGGGAGGGGTGGGGTCTTATGAGCCCCTCCCCTCTCTCTGATGAAATGTCGGGGACCCAATCTTACGCAGATAGCCGCTGCTGTGAGTTCACAGGTACATCAGCCATGCCATGTCCAAAAGTCTGTTTACTCATTTTATCTCCTGTATTGCTCTTCTTAGCATCATCACCCTATCCATGCATCATGTTTATATTGTGGTCTCTCTTCCTGACCAGGGGAGTCCATGGTATCTGGCCAAGCCCTCAATAACTTTTTTTGACGAAGTGGATTAATGTATGGGCTGGCTGTTCTCTGGGGTTGTCAGTTTTGGGCAACCCCGCTCAACCTTAAGTGGCTCAGTAACCCACGTCTCATTCACCCACACCTTCTAAGATGCCAGGAAATGAATAATCATTTGATCCATTCAGCTGAACGACATGTGACAAGTGGCCCCAACCCCCTCTCTCAACCCCAAGGCCCTAGTCACATTGGAGAACAGCTATGGTGAATAGTGGACACACAGCCACACCCTTGAAGATCTGGCTGCTAGCCCACTTCTCTTCTCCCTGTGTTATGAGCTGGTGGTCCTGGCTCCTCATCAGTAACTGTGGGCAAATTAGGGAGAAATTAACCAAAGCAGAACCCAGTGGTAAAGAGTAATCAGCAGGCTCCAACAGGCAGGCTGCACACAGGGAGACAGGCACTCTTGACCCAGGAATGGTACCCTATATATCCCTAGCACCACTGGGACCCTTTCCTATACCTGCAGGCCTACAAACGACTGAATCCAAGAACTGAATCCTGAGACCTGCATTCTACACTCTCCTCTGCACTTACTGCCCCCAAATAACTTCCCTTTCCTGGGTGGTTTCACAAGATCTCTGGAGCCCTAGGCTTTTAGCTTCTATTTGTCAATGGGGCTTCAGGCCTTGACCTTTCTGATCAGACCCCCTGGTAGAGCATGAGGTTCCTCAGTAACTGCTTCCAGGGTCTGTCACCACCATCTGCAGACAGCATTGCTGTGAAATAAAGACTGAGCGGGGGCTGGAGAGATGGCTCAGAGGTTAAGAGGCTGCTCTTCCAAAGGTCCTGAGTTCAATTCCCAGCAACCACATAGTGGCTTACAACCACCTGTAATGAATCTAGTGCCTTCTTCTGGCCTGCAGGTGTACATGCAGACAAAACACTATATACATAATAAATAAAAATAAAAAATAAAAACACAACAGACTGAGTGGAGCAGAGAATACAAAGGACGCCTCCTCTATCATGTTGTTCATAATAAACTGGTCCTACGAGGCTGGTATAGTCTTTACTTCAGGAAGGTATAACTGTAGGGTGAAATGCAAAACCACGAAAGGTCCCTGGCACAGGCAGCACTTGATCACCCATAAAGATGGCCAAAATGGAACAGCTAAGACCCAAAGTGGAACAGCAGAAGCACATAGGTAGTAAGGAGAAATCCATGCCTTTTCTGCCCTTCTGAAATCAGCAAATGCCTGAGCAGGCGCTCAGCAGTTCAAAGCTGATTTACCACAGGGATAACAAAGAGCTTGCATTCCCCTAGGCCCAGAAACCACCTGCAGGTGAATGGCAGCAGACAGATCCTCCCAGAGGCAGCAGGCTTTCCTTTTGCTATGACATTAAGATTCATTTGGAGTTGGTAGCACAGGCCTGGAGGCCAAGGACAGAGGATCAGAAATTCAAGGCTATGGAGTGAATTCAAGGCCCATCTTAAAAATCAAAGGTTAAAAGAGACCAGGAGTGGTGGGTGGTGGCACACACCTTTAATCCCAGTGCTCAGGACAGAGAGGCGGGCGGATCTCTGAGCTGGAGGTCAGCCTAGTCTACAAAGTGAGTTCCAGGACAGTCAGAACTGTTACACGGAGAAACCCTGACTCAAGAACAAACAAACAAACCCAAACAAACAAAAACTAAAGGTTAGAAGAGGGCCAGGTGTGGAGCACAAACTTTAATCCCAACACTCAGAGGCAGAGGCAGGAAGATCTGTGAACTTGAAGCCGGTCTGTCTAGATTGAGTTCCACAGGACAGTCAAGGCTACACATACCTACGTCTCAAAAAAACAAAAAGTTTTAAAAGGGTAAGAGTTAGCCGGGTGATGATGCACACCTTTAATCCCAGTACTTGGGAGGCAGAGACAGGCGGATCTCTGTGAGCTCAAGGCCAGCCTGGTCTGGTCTACAAATCGAGTTCCAGGACAGTCAGAGCTGTAACAGGGGAACCCTATCTCAAAACAAACAAACAACCTCCCCAAAACAAAACAAACAAACAAACAAGACAAAACAGGTAAAGTTTTGCATTAGTAATTAATTACAAAATAAAAATGATCATTTACTCAAGTTGAAAAAGAGGGCTAGAGAAATAGCTCGGTGGCAGAGCACTTGCCTACTTATCCATGAGGCCCTAGACTCAATCTCCAGTAGCACAAAATAAAAAAGGGGATGGAATAGCTCTGAGAAAGTGAATACCTAAGCTCAATTCTCAGGATACACACCGTCCACTGTGTACTATGATGAGCACACGTTTCTGAACAGACATGCACAAAATAAATAATATAGTAAGAGCTAGAGAAATGGTCCAGTGGTTTAAAAGCACGTTCTACTCTTGCAGAACACCAGGTTCAGTTTCCAGGACCCACATGGTGGTGTACAACCCCCCTTAACTCCAGCTCCTGGAATCTGACTGACTTTCTCATCTGACCTTCACTGGCACTTGCAACATGTGGTGCATATACATACATTCAGATATACACACAAAATAAAAGAAAGCTTTCTTCAAAATTAATTATTTATTCATTTATTTATTGACAGTATCTTTCTATATAACCCTGGCTGTCCTAGAACTCACTATGTAGACCAGGATGGCCTTGAACTTGGAGATCTTCCTGCCTTTTTAAAACAAATCTTTTAAAAATATATAAAGTGGCTTATAATTTATCTTATATATGAGTACTGTCTGCATGTACTCCTGCATGCCAGAAGAGGGCATCAGATTCCAATATAATGATTGTGAAGTCGGGCTGTGGTAGTGCACTCCCAGCACTTGGGGAGGTCTACAATGGCTAGTTCCAGGACAGCTACAGAGGAACTGTAGAGACAGAGACGCTGTCTCGGGGAAAAAAAAAAAAGATTGTGAGCTGCCTTTAATTCCAGCACTTGGGAGGCAGAGGCATGTAGATTTCAGTGAGTTCCAGGATAGCCAGGACTGTTACATAGAGAAACCATCTCAAAACAAAACAAACCCCAGAGATTGTGAGCCACCATGTGGGTGCTGGGAAGTAAACTCAGGACCTCTGGAAGAACAGCTAGTCATCTCTCCAGCCCCCCTGCCTAACTTTTTTTTTTTAAAAGCCTATAGTACCCGGTATTCTTAGGTGGTCTCCCATCTAAGTACTAACCAGGTCTGACCCTGCTTAGCTTCTGAGATCAAACAAGATCAGGTGCGTTCAGGGTGGTTGGCCGTAGACCTCTGCCTAACTTTCAATGTCCACCTTGGAAAATACTTTTCTACTTCCCTTGGCTCCAAAAGACTATACTCATGCTGGAGGCCCCAGTGAGGATAAATTGAAATATAGTCTAAAACAGTCTTCTCATTTCTTATCTCCGTACCCGCCTGCCAAAAAAGCTGGAGACTGAATCTAAGGCCCAATTCCCGCTACACAAGTGCTCTACTACTGAACTATACCCAACTCCCAGTACTGTTATTTCTGACACCCCTAATGGATCCTGCCCCCTTGAAACATCCTGACAATGGCCATCTCTTGACTCCATACTCAAAATCCCTGTGACCAGTTCTGGTGATCCTTCATTGGAAAAGCCTCTTCTAATCTTTCATCCTAGAAAGATGTTCTGGTTTCCACTCAAGGCACAAATGGTTCAGTGGGTAGAGTGCTGGCCAGAGACTACCACAAGCCCAGTTTGATCCCTAGCTCTACCTAAAACAGGACAGTGAAGGCACACAGGCCTATTATATAATCCAAGCCAATCCAGAGGTAGAAGCTGGAGGAACAGGACAGGATTTCAAGGATTCGTCACTTTAATCAAGGTGATCATGAGGGAATCTCAATTAAGAGGTGTTACACACCCATGTTTCAGGCAAGGAACTAGAAGGCCAGACAATGTGGGTGAAATTCCGAGGCATCCTGGGAACCTAGCAGACTCCTGTGGTTTTTACCAGTTAACGGGAGAAGGTGCTGCCACTAAGTCTTTGCGCTCCAGCACTCTAATCCTCTAAAGGCTCCCCGTTCTGCACAGAATTAGAGTGCCCACAGTTCTCTCCAGCTAAGCCTTCAGCATACAACGCCAACATTACTCCAGCACTTTCTCCCTCTAGCACCAGGACTAGACGTGTTTGCGTGTGTCCCTGGAGCCTCAGCTCAGAGTCAGACATTCAAAAAGGACAAAAGAATGTCTTCAGAAAAAAATCTGAACATTCAGAGAAAAGCAAAACAAACCTTGATCATGTCAAGCTAAATGCTAATACCTTACTAAGGGAATCTTGATTTTTTTTTTTTGAGATATGGCCTCATTATAATCCAGACTGTCTTTTTTTTCCTTTTCTTTTCTTTTTTCTTTTTTAGATTTTTGAGACAGGGTTTCTCTGTGTAGCTCTGGCTGTCCTGGAACTTACTCTGTAGATCAGACTGGACTCAAACTCACAGAGATCCATCTGCTTATGCCTCTTAAGTACTGGAATGAAAAGGTGTGAGCCACGTGACAAAGCTTGTCCTTGAACTCTTAACCCCCACTCCTGCCTCGCACTCCAGAGTGTTAAGCTTAGTCAGCCTTTTTTGAAAAATATTTATTTATTTATTAAGTATACAATATTTTGCTGTGTGTACGCCTGCAGGCCAGAAGAGGGCACCAGAACTCATTACAGACGGTTGTAAGCCACTATGTGGTTGCTGGGAATTGAATTCAGGACCTTTGGAAAAGTAGGCAATGCTCTTAACCTCTGAGCCATCTCTCCAGCCCAAGCTTAGTCAGTCTTTTGCAAGGTGTTTGTGTGCATGCGCTCATGCAGGTATGTGCCTAAACATCACAAGAAACCCAAGTCAGAGTCTTACTGAACTTGGAGCTAGGCTAGCAGTTAGCAAGCCCCAGAAAATTGTCGGCTTCTGACAACGCTTGGGTAGGTGCTGGGGATTTAAACTCAGGTCCTCGACGGGTGGCCGCAGTGCACACCTTTAGATCCCAGCACTGGGGAGGCAGAGGCAGGCAGATCTCTGTGAGTTCGAGGCCAGCCTGGTCTACAAGAGCTAGTTCCAGGACAGGCTCCAAAGCTACAGAGAAACGCTGTCTCGAAAAACCGCGTGCGCGCACGCACACACACACACACACAAAAACCCCACAAACAAACAAAAAGGAAACAACAACAACAACCAAAAAAAACAACTCAGGTCCTCAAACTTGCACAGCAAGCATTCTTAGCCACTTGGGTATCTCTTACACTGTGGTTTCTTAAACAGTGTTTCTTAAACAGTGGTTTCTCAACCTTCCTAATGCTGTGACACTTTAATACGGTTCCTCAGGTTATGGTGACCCCTCCAACGATAACATTATTTTCATTGCTACTTCATAACTGTAATTTTGCTACTGTTGAGTCATAAAGTAAATATCTGGATTTTCCAAAGGTCTTAGCAACCCCTGTGAAAAGGTCAGTCAACCCCCAATGGGCTGTGACCCACAGTTGAGAACTGCTTTTCTGAAGGTTTTTTTGTTGTCCTCAATGTTCCTGAGAAAAGGGTCTTGTAATCCCAGGTTGGTCTGAAATGCATGATCACTCCTTCAGTATCACAGGTGCCAGAATTACAGGTATTTGTCACCTTTTTTGATAAGAGTACCTAATTATAAAATTTGGGAATTCTGCATTTTTATCATTATCTCAGTACACTAACTGCAGAGGCAGCAGAATAAAGCAACACATGGTTCAGACAGAAGTGGGATTCTAGAAATGGATCAAAGTTTATATTAAAAGGCCAACTGTGGCGATGTACATCAATAATCCTAGTTGTTTTGAAGGCTGAGATAAGACAATTGTAAATTCAAGGCCAGCTTAGGCTATATAGCAAGTCAGAACTACTCTGAATTACATAGCTATCCTGTGTCAAAATAAATTCTTGGGCTACTGAGATAGCCCAAGAGGTAAAGGTCCCTGTTGTGCTGTCTAATGACCTAATGATATGGTGACGAAAACTGACTTCTACAAATTGTCCTCTGACCCCCACAGCTGTGGCACATGCATAGTCAAACACAAAATACATTTCTAAATGAAAAAAAAATTTAAAAGGTCTCATATATCCCAGGCTGACTTTGAATTTCCTATGTAGCGGAAGATATAACTTCAGATCCTCATGCTCCTTCCTTTTGAAGCTAAGTGAACTGGGATTTCAAGCTTGTGCCACCACACCCAGTGTTTTCGGTGCTAGAGATTAAACAAGAAATCTACGAACCGAGTTACATCCCTAACTCCCAGAAAGTCTGGAAATAAATCTCTGCTTATTGCCTTTGACTAGGGCGAATGACTGGGCAGAGAACTGGACTGGAGAAAACTTCTCAAGTGAAAACCAGAAAAACAATATGTGAGGAAATATTCAGGGAGCAGGTGGGCAAAAGACAGTAGCTTTCTGCATTCTGGCCCAGGCAGTCATTCTAAAAGGCTGGGCACTCTGCTTGCTGAGGCCAGATCTGCAGGACTGAACCGCTTCTTAGTCCTTATGAGAACTGTGACACAGAAGCCGGGTGGTGATGGCATGCACCTTTAATCCCAGCACTTGGGAGGCAGAGGCAGGCGGATCTCTGTGAGTTCGAGGCCAGTCTGGTCTACAAGAGCTAGTTCCAGGACAGGCTCCAAAGCTACAGAGAAACCCTGTCTTGGAAAAAAAAAACAAAAAAACAAAAACAAACCTGTGACACAGAAGCCATTACCAGGACGGAGAATTCAAACTGACAAGAGCTGCCTTCAGCCACGTCCTGGAAGCTTCCCTACACTAGCCCCTTCATCCCCGCTCACACAGAAGTGCCTTCAAAGCCTGCCTAATAGTAACTGGTTATATACACCTCTTCTCCAGGAACTCAATGTGATGATCTATGGTGCCATTAGTAAGGCAATTTCTCAAGGCCCAACCAGCTTCTCGACTGTTCTCACAGGCACGAGTGGAGAGAAACCACGTTCCGCGACTTCCAGCTCCAGCTCTGCAACCAGCTTCAAAAGGCAAATACTGTCCAAACCAGAGCTCTAGTCACAAGGTCCCTTCCACCTTTTCTTGTCCAGCACTGGTCTCAAGGACCTCAAGCTTGCAGTTCGCTTCTTCACGTACTATATCCTACCTTATCAGGAGTCATCTTTCTTCCAGGCCACACGATGCTGACTCTAGGAATTCTGATGGATTTCAGAATTGGGCCGTGCCTTAGAAACTAACAAAAACCTTGGTGATTCACACTCACACAACTAATTTCACTTCTTTGGCATCCTTCCTCCATTATAACAAAGTCAAGCAAACCACCCCCAGAGCTGGAGCCTCGTCATGGATAAAGAAGTGTGGAGGTTCGGTCTACCAGCCGGGAGCTGCCTCTTCAAAGACACAAGGTCCAGATTTTCTAAGACTAACTAGAGATAAAGTTCCTCGAGGCATCTCCTCCCGTCCCAGACTCCCTCCCCTGTCCTCCATGCTGGACAATGCAGCAAAGGTTCCACCGAGGTAAAGTTTCGTGCACTCCCAGCAGGCAATCAGGCAGAGAAGCGTTCACCTACATCCTAGCCGGGCTAGGTTTGGAACCGGGCAATGGTCCCAAGCCCCAGCAGCGGCAGGCGGGCAACCCTTACCCATGCTGGCTCTGGAGCGAGCTGGGTGACGTTGCCCATCCCCGGATCTTCGCCGGCCGGTGGTGGGACGTGGGTCTGGGGTCGGCCCGCCAACCTGCCTGCAGAATTTGTAGGATTCGAGCAAGCCAGGGAAGGCCACACAGGGCGGGGCCCTGAGAGCTATCCTGATCATCCGGACCAGAGAAAAAGATATGGCCATAACGCAGTCCGGCGCAACAGCCAGGACACAGGGCTGCACGGACGGACAGGCGTCCGTCAGGCTCTCAGCATTCCCCCGGCCGCGGCCGCAGAGAATCCGCGGGAGGCGGAGCCGCGCGCGACACATGGTGTGGGCCCCGCGCCTCTTCGGGCCGCCGGGGGGGTGTGAAGAGGGGAGGGGCCTTCCAGGGCCTCGAAGCAGAAGCTCCCGGCGGCCTAGAACGCGGCTCCTGCGGCCCAGCCCCCGCCCCAGCGCGCTGGCCCCAACACTCACCCGTGGGGCTGGCACGATGGCGGCAGCGGCAGCGGCAACCCAGCGCGGTCTGCGACCGACTGTCCCTTCCCCCCTGCCTTCCCTCGCCCGTTCCGCTGCCCTCTGGGAAACGTAGTCCCGACACACGCCTTATGGGCGTCAGTGCGCTTCAATAATACTACAACTCCCAGAATGCTAAGCGCGGAGGCGCAACCACGGCTCGCAGCGCGGGAGGAGAGGTTAAGTCAGGGAGGGAGGCTGTCTGAGCGAGCCCCTGAGAATTGTGGTCTAGTGGAAGCCTCTGGAACACGGAATTGGCGCCAGACGAGGATCAACTCTCGGTCGCAGCCCGGTCCCAGCTGGTCTGGCCCCGCCTAGGTGGTGCGGTCGATGGTGCCTGACCCCGCCTTCGTGGGAGCCTGGTCTAGCTTGGAGCTAGTCTGGCTCGTCCTAGCCGCCCCTTCCTGGGCCCCTAGGCTGTACTAAATTCAGTCTGGCTACTAGTTACGCTCACGGTGTTACCTTAAACCACGTGGAGAAACCCACCTGTCTCTTGTCCCAACATTCGTTGAATTAGCTGTCTCGGAGGGAGCTACTTACCTCCAAAGTTGGTTGCAAGCTGACTAGGCTTTTCTTGGACCCGAGACTCAAAACGCCCCTTTGGTGGGTCGTACTTGGGAGAGGTTAACCTCACTTGTACAGACAGGGATTTTCAAAACAGAATCGTTGAGTTTTGGGGTGGTTTTTGTTTGGTTTTGGTTTTTAAATGTGTAGGTTTTCTTGTTTTTTTGCAGCAGAGTAATTATGAAATTTTTGTCTTCTACATTTTATTTGTGTTGAGGGACGAGCCATGGCATAAATGTGGAGGCTAGAGGAGGCTTACAGGAGTCAGTTCTTCCACCATGGCTGCCTAGAAATAAGATTCTCAAGCTTAGAGGCAAGTTATTTTACTCATTGAGCCATCTCGTCCTCTGAACTTTTCTTTTTTTGGAGATCGGGTTTCTCTGTGTAGCCCTGGCCGCTCTGGAACTTGCTCTGTAGACCAGAATTACCTTAAACTCATATCTGCCTGCCTCTGCCTCCCAAAGCGCTGGGATTAAAGGTGATGTGTGACCACCACCCGGCCAGAAATTTTTTTTCGAGACGGTTTCTCTGTGTAAACAGCCTTGGCTGTCCTGGAATTCGCTCTGTAGACCAAGCTGGCATCGAAGTCACTGAGATCCACCTGCCTGTGCCTCCCAACTGCTGGGATTAAAGGCATGCGCCACCACCGCCCAGGCCGAATTTTAATTTTTTTAAACTTACTTATTCTAATTTTATGTGCATTGGTGTTTTTGCCTGCATGTATGTCGGTATGAGAGTGTCAGCTCTTGGAGTTATGGTTGTTAGCTGCCATATGGGTGCTCTCAATGGCCAAGTCATCTCTCCAGCCACCCGCCCCAAAATTAGGTTAGGCTCAACCTAACTTTCCCATGTGATCAGACTGTAAATAATCCTCTTCCCACCTCTTCCCCCTTCCTTTGAGCATCCTTTCCAGTTTCCTTGGTAACATAAACATTTGAAGGTCTTTTTCAGTTGGGTCTGTTTTGAGTAAATGGCTCTGCAGCCAACCCAAAAAAACCACAGAAAAGGAAAATGGCTTCGAACACCCCTAACTCCTTCCTCCAGGCCAGAAAAATCTTGAGCACTTCTATTTTGCCATAAGATTTGCACTTTTGGCCACACCCACCTCCTGGTAAAACTAGGCTAAGCTTCTTGATTAAGTCCTGTCTGACCAGACCATTTGGTTAGCTGGATGCTGCTTTTATGACCCAGTCCCTAAACTCTGTTTCACCCTGTTGGTGATACATCTGGAGCCTCACCACCACCACCAGGGAAACAAAACACAAGACAAGTTATGAGACAGGAGGAAGGATCCAGGGAGAGCCACTGCAAGGCCCAGGACTGGGAAAGCTCCAAGGAAAGAGTGACACGTGAAAGCTTGGCAGGTAGTCTAGGAACGCACTGCTGTGCCTTCACCTTGATCTGATTACAAGCCGAAGCTATCCCTACAGAGGCAGGTTCAACTTCTGTCCAAACTGGGTGCCTGTTTCCCAACTCAGAGCCAAAGGACCACAAAGGAAGTAGAGCCTGGAGTTTTGGGGACACTTCAGCTTGCAAGTCACAGGGTATATCCCCAAGCAAGGTGACTGGTCCATAAGGAATTCAGAAGTCAAATTTTACAGAGCCAGAGCCTAAGAAGAATCCATTTGTACCAACAGTCACAGAAACAGGCAGTTTTAAAAGGCTTTACAGACCTGGAGAGGTGACTCAATAGTTAAGTATATATACAGCTCTTTCAGAGGACCCAAGCCTGTAACTCAGCTCCAAGGGATCTGATGGCCTTCTGACCACTTCAGGCAGCTGCAATCACACAGACACACATAACTGAAAATAATAAAAGCAATTAAAAAAAAAAGTTATTCACATCTGGCGGGGGTGGCACATACCTTTAATCCCAGCACGGGGAAGCAGAGGCAGGCAGATCTTTTTGAGTTCAAAAAGATCTACAGAGTTCAGTTCCAGGGCTACACAGAGAAACCTTGTCTCAAACAAAAACAAAAGATCATTCATATCTCCCCATTAGGTTTGAGCTAAATTACAAATATAGATAAAAATAGTATCTTACCTTTCCAATATCCAATCTAGATATAGAGGAAGTCAAAACCAGTCTAGGGTTACAAAGCAATTCCTAATGTACTCTATTTACCTCTCACAATGAAGATGGACTGAACCAATGGAGTTGCAACAAGAGTTCCTGTACCTCAAGGAGACGAGGCTGCTTCCAGTTCTGAACTTAACTGGCTTTTTTTTTTTTTTAAAAGTAATTGCTTTCACACATGTACCAGACACTATGTGTCCCAAGGGATGAAATGGTAAACAAATTGCAGCTCTAGATGAGAATTCAAGAAGGAAAATAGTGGTGCACTGCCTTTAATCCCAGCACTTGGCAGTCAGAGACAGATGAATCTGAGTTTGAGGCCAGCCTGATCTACAAACTGAGTTCCAGGCCAGACAGGGTTACACAGTGAGCTGTTTCAACCCCCCCTCCCCAAAAAAAGGAAATTAAGACTATCACAGAGTCTAGAGAAACAACACTTTTCAGTCACACTTTTTTGTTTAAAAAAATCAAGGGAAGGGCTAGAGACTGATAAAGTGCTTGCCTTGAAGTACATCACAGTACCTGTGTAATAAACAAAAGACACACAAAAACCAAAACAAAACAAAAAACAGGCATGGTGATGTGAATTTGTAATCCTAGCACTGGGGGGTCAGTCAGGCAGATTCCCTAAGGCTCACTGACTGGCTTGCCAGCCTAAACTACTTTGAGTTCTAAGCCAATAAGCCACTGAAAAGATTGACCCTCCCTCCCAACCTCCCTCTCCATCCATCCGTGTGTGTGTGTGTGTGTGTGTGTGTGTGTGTGTGTGTGTGTGTCTGTCTGTCTGTCTCCCTAGACCTCACACCCCCAGAGCTGTGTGTGTGTGTGTCTCTCCCTCCACCTCGCACCCCCAGAGCTGATAGGCAAGTGCTCAATCGCTAAGCTAAATCCCCAACCTCTAGAAGGCCTTGTCTTAAAAGAAAAGAAAAAAAAAAAGCTAGATAGCACCTGAGGAAAGACAGCCCAGAAACCTCAGGCACCCAAGCTATACACATGTATATACACACAAAGATCCACGGAGAAAATCATGGACAAACCAAGACCTTTTCACACAGCTTTCAAACACTATGGAGTGACTTGAGCAAGGAACTTCTGTTAAGATCTATGTGCTTTTTGTTGCTTTGAGAAACCTGGTACAGTCCTTTAAAACATTTCTATTTTCACTGGGCAGCGGTGGTGCACGCCTTTAATCCCAGCACTCACGAGGCAGATCGCGGTGAGTTCGAGGCTACAAGAGAGAGTTCCAGGCCTGGAGGGATGGCTCAGCTGTTAAAGGCTAGGCTCACACCAAAAATATAAGAGTTCGGTTCCCAGCACCCACGGCTGTCCCTCCAGGTACCATAAAAAAAAGAGAGTTCCAGGACAGGCTCCAAAGCTACAGGGAAACCATTTCAAAACAACAACAACAATAATAATAATAATCTCTATTTTCAGGGCTAGCCAGTTCTTTCAAATAGGCCAAAACCTATAAACCATATTATAAGGACACTTAGGTTTAATAAAAATAAAATGTCGAAACCCAAATAAAAACCTTACTTTTTTCTTTAATTTGTTTTGCCAAACAAACACAGTGAAAACTTTAGTCTAATTGTACAGAAAATAGAATTTGTAACCAGTAGCAAACATAACGAGATAAACCTAAGTCCCTGGTAAGCTGGATCTCCATCAGCAAGTCCCCCAGAGCCCTCTCGTAAAAGACCTTCTGGGTAGAGAGGTCCTAGAAGGCAGAGGCACAAACCAACTAGTCCCCATCAGAATCACAGGTAAGCATGAAAAAGGGGAAATGATGTTACCGAGATCTCTTATCACTACGCACAGCAAAGCTGTCAACTGCTGGCCAACCTTAAGACGTGGTTTTCTCTAACCCAGAGTCCTTAAGAGTCCCACCTGCATCCTTCCAGGATAAGTTTCAAGTTCAATAGTTCTGAAATCTTTGCTTAACCATAATCTGCAACATGAACTGGGGAGTCAGAGACAAAGTCACAACTGCTGGTGTCACCAGATTCTGAAGTCCCCAACTCCTACTTCAGGAGGAAACAAATGAGGGTGCCAGATGACCAACAGGAGTTCCGCTGCCCTAAACCTCAGCACTGTCAACCAGAACATTGGGGAGTTCAACATCCGCCTGAGGATTGATTCCTTGGGCTGAAAGGAGTCACAAATTCTGAAGGTTGCGGAGGAGAACCTTTCACATTCCGTGCTTCTTACGGATGACAGCCATGGCAAGCAGGCGATCCTTCTCCCGAAGTTCTTCACGGAGCTTGGCCTCAGTAAGACGCAGATGGCGAATGCTACCCTTCATCTCTTTCATCTTCACTTCCATCAGGGCCAAGATGTCCCGCTGCTCATTCAGCTTGCGCAGGAGCTCCTCCTCCGTGGTACCTGACGACAGGGAGTACGAGTGGTCGGAGCCAGTATCAGGGAAGCCCTCTTCTCCTACCACCACCAGCTGAGGGCCCAGAGCGCACTCAGCGGCCTCCAGCCCAGCTGTAGCAGCCTCTAGCTCCGATGCGGCGGCGGCAGCGGCTGCGCCTTCCGCAGCTGCAAACTCCACTTGCACCGTAAGGTCGATGGGCTTCACATCATCTCCCGAGGGGGCGGTGGGCGCCGGAGCCACGGATCCCGGAGCCTGGCTGCTGTCTACAGCGGCCTGGAGAGTAAGAAGCACGGCCGCAGAGGCAGACACCAGGTTCGGCTGCAACTGCGTGGTCTGGGCAGTGGAGGAGGACGGAGACGGCTGCTGCTGCTGTTGTTGCTGCTGCTGCTGCTGTTGCTGCTGCTGCCTACGGCGAGCTGCCGCTGCTCCCGCAGGTCTCCGCGCTACTTTGCGCTCATTGACGCCTCGCAGCGGGAAGATGGTGGGAACGCGCACCGTGTAGGTCTTGCGGCCGCCCTGGAAGTGAACGCTGCAGAGACGGTGGCCCGTGGTGGGCTGGAAGGTGGAGAAGCACCCACTGACGCCGGCACGGGACACGTTCTTGAGCCAGAGGCGCCGCAGCTCAGCGTCCTTGGGAAACGTGTAGAAGTGCAGCGCCTTGTCCCGGTGTGAGTTGTTGTAGCAGCCCGGTACGCAGCACGTAAAGCCAGGCATGGCTGCGACGCGCGGCCCGGCCCACCGGCCTCTTGCGCTATTCGACGGCCGGGTCTGGCCCCCGCCTCAGCTCCTCGACGGGCGGCGCCGCGCGAGGCCCTCAGAGGCCTCTCAATATTGCCGCCAGTCGCAAGTCGTCCCGGGCGGGGGCCCCGTGCCTAGAATATGCTTGCGGACCGCCCGCGCCGCGCTACCCACCCGGCCGCCCGCCTGCGCTACGGAGTCGGCCCGGGGGACGCCGCGAAGGACCGCCTGGAAAGGAGACTACGCCCCCCACAATGCACCGCGCCAGAAGCCGCTCACTTCCGGGATGGGGGCGATCTTATTCCGGCGGATTTCCCGGGCTCCGCGACCCCTGCTGAGACCCTGTTATTTTCCAGATGAGGCTCGTCCTAGGCGGAGGGGGAAAATGTATTCGAATGGAACGTTGTCGCATGGGCTACCACTCACAAGGACCCAGAATCCTGATGGTACGGGGCTCGCGCGTCATTAGCGCAAGCGCTCTGGGTAAAAGCACACAAAGACTACAAGTTCCATGCTGCCTCAGAAAGCGCTGCGGCTGCTGCTTAGGGCTGCAGCGCCGCTTAAGGGAGAGGCGGAGTTCCTGCAGATCAGGATTTGAAGGAGGTTCTGCAGCCTGGTCTAAAAGTTCCCCGACCCCCAGTTACTTGGAGTGGAGGGCATTCCTTAGCCTGGAGAGAACCCGAGTCAGGCCAGAAGGCCTTCTGAAGTCACTTTCTCTCGGCTACCTCCTACTTGTACTCATTGACCTAAACCAGGTCCCTTAGCTGCCTACTATGTGCCAAAGTGTAGGGAGAACACAGTGAAGGTAATTTTGAGCAGTCAGGTCCACCCGGCCCTCTCTCTCCTAGGGACTGACTAGAATGTCTTCTGGATAATGGATAAGTACGCGCTAATAAATATCAAGAATAAATGCCACAAAGTAATCAGCCGGACAAAGAGGACATCCACAAAACCTATGTAATAAAAAACAAACATTATAAGTGAGTAGTATCAGCGCTTCGTCTCCCAACACCCTCACCTTAGGAACTGTTGGGTGACTGAAACTGGAAGGAGATAGGCCTGCCTTTTAAGTGCCTGGAAAGAGCAGTCAGGTTAGAACCCCTGAACGATTACGATTGATAGAAAATTTGGGATTTCATTCACAGGCAACCAGAAAGTTGAAGGGATTTGGATGAAAACAATTTACATTATAACAAGACAGTAGGTGGTCTTCCTCCCAGCAACAGTCTTTGAGGGTGGAACAAGCCTACCTGGCCCAGTGCTACAGACTTGGAACGTGGTTAACCTGGACAGTGAAACCACACCAAGTTCAAGGACAGCCTGGGCAAGTTAGTGAGCCTCTCTCTGGAAATAAATAAAACAGAGCTGAAAGAGTTCAGTAAACCACAAAGGAGGCCCCTACAAACAAAAACAATAAATACAGGACAAAAGCCCAATTACCATTGCATTTTGAGAGATCCTTGATTATTTGTGTAGGTTTTGCTCACTAGTAAATAAGAGAAAAGCCTGTTTTCCTGGCCTAAACAACTGGGGCCTCAGCTGGAATCTCTTCATATCCCAATGTATTACCCACTATGTATAGAGTAGGATGAAAGATGTGTATTCTCTTGGATGGGCGGTGGTGGCGCACACCTTTAATCTCTGCACTCTGGAGGCAGAGACAGGCAGATCTCTGTGAGTTTAAAGCCAGCTTGATCTACATAGAAAGACCCTGCATCAAAACAAAACAGTTCCAGGACAGGTTCCAAAGCTACAGAGAAAACCAGTGTCGAAAAACAACAACCACCACCAAGAAGGTGTGTATTCATTGCAGTGAAACATTTATCCAATAGTGTAAACATAGCCTGGTATGATGGTTCACATTTTCTTCCTTTTCCTTTCTTTCTCAAAACTGTTTATCTGTGCAGCCCTGGCTGTCCTTGAGAGCTGCTTGATTCTGCCTTCCAAGTGTTGGGATGGTGTGCTACCAGCTTTCGGTTTGATGGTACACAAGATTTTTGGGGGATTTTTTGTAATTGTTTTTGTTTTTTTTTGAGATGGAGTTTCTTTGTGTAGTTATGCCTGTCCTGGAACTTACTCTGTAGGCTGGTCTACGTAGAAAGACCCTGCATCAAAACAAATGGTATATCTATTGTTTATATAAATATTGTCATATACATTTTTAAAATTTATTAGTTTTTTAAGTTAGAATTCAAAGTAATGGGAGACATTTTACAATATATATCATATATTGTTCTGTGGTATATATGTGTGTGTAGACGGTACAATTTGTGTTTGTGCATGTTCATATGTGTGCCTATGAGTGTGTGTGGAGGCCAGAGGTCAATTTTGAGCCTTTCACCTTTTCAAGGTTGGCCAGACAGTAAACTTCAAGTACCCACCTGTATCTACCTCCCAGGCCTAGAATTATAGGCATTACGCTTAGTTTTTTTTTTCTTAATAATTTATTTATTTTTATTTTATGTGCATTAGTGTTTTGCCTGCATGAATATCTGTGTGAGGTTGTCTCCTGGAACGGAAGGTACAGACAATTGTAACCCACCATGTGAGTGCTGGGAACTGAACCCAGGTCCTTTGGAAGAGCAGTCAGTACCTTTAACTGCTAAACCATCTCTCCAGCCCCCCATGCTTGGCTTTTTACCTGAGTAAAGAAGGAGTACATTGATGCAATTTCACAGAGCATTGAAGAAGATGCTGAATTAGGCTCTACCTTCAGTACAAATAAAACTTCAGTAAAATAACCTTTAATATATACTTATATACATTTAAATAGTAACTAGAAAATTAAAAGTATTACTTTGTAGTAGAATAGGAAAGGGCCTTTGTTTCATCTTCACCACCAAAAGCAAGCAAGCAAAGACATTCATGCAATACATACTGTGGCTTTGGAGCCTGTCCTGGAACTAGCTCTTGTAGACCAGGCTGGTCTCGAACTCACAGAGATCCGCCTGCTTCTGCCTCCCGAGTGCTGGGATTAAAGACGTGCGCCACCACCGCCCGGCCATAATTTTTCTTTACCCCCACTACCCTGCCCATCCTCTTACCTTGTCATCTAGTAGAAAGCAAGAATCATATCTCATGTCTCTGCTTCTAATCTTGCCTCCTCCACAACTGTTCTTCTTAGGGCTGCCAAAGAAAATCTTATAAACCATATGTCAATAAAGCCACTTCCTATTCTACTTAGAATGCTGTCTAAACTCCTTCCTGGAGCCTCCAAGAACCCACATATATAGGCTGACCCTGGCGAACCTTTTACATTCCATCCTCCCATCCTCATTTCAACCCAGGGTTGTTAATGTTTTAAAAATAACCTGGGACTGGAAAGATGGCTCAGTAGGTAATTGTATTTGCCACCAAGCCTGAAGACCCGAGTTCAATCCCTGGAACCCACACAGTGGAAGGAGAGAAATGATTCCTGCCTGACTCCTGCAACTTGTCCTCTGATTTCCACTTGTGCACTGTGACATGGACATACCCACACACTTGCAAAATAAATAAAACTGAAAAATTAAAAATAGCAAAAAGTAGCTGGGTGTTGATGGTGTATTCCTTTAATCCCAGCACTCAAGAGGCAGAGGCAGACAGATCTCTGGGTTCGAGGCTAGCCTGGTCTACAAAGTGAGTTTCAGAACAGCCAAGATGACACAGAGAAACCCTGTCTGGAAAAATTTTTTTAAAAAGGAAAGAAAGAAAAATGTAGTGTGAGCTGGGCAGTGGTGGCGCACACCTTTAATCCCAGCACACGGGAGGCAGGCTACAATTACCCTGATACCCAAACCACAGAAAGACAATACAAAGAAAGAGAATTAAAGACCAATCTCACTCATGAACATTGATGCAAAAATACTAAATAAAATACTAGCAAATCGAATCCAAGAACACATCAGAACCATAATCCACCATGACCAAGTCAGCTTCATCCCACAGATGCAGGGATGGTTCAACATATGAAAATCTGTCAACATAAACCACCATATAAACAAGCTGAAAAATAAAAACCACATGATCAACTCATTAGATGCCGAAAAAGAATTTGACAAAATACAACATCCCTTCATGATAAAGGACTTAGAGAGCAGGGATACAAGGAACATACCTAAACATAATTCAGGCAATATACAGCCAGCCAACAGCCAACATCAAACTAAATGGAGAGAAACTCCCAGAGATCCCACTGAAATCAGGAACAAGACAAGGTTGTCCACTCCTTCCATATCTATTCACTATAGTTCTTGAGGTCCTGGCTAGAGCAATAAGACACCAAAGGGTGATCAAAGGGAAACAAATTGGAAAAGAAGAAGTCAAACTCTCACTGTTTGCTGATGATATGATAGTTCCTACCAAGGAACTTCTACAACTCATAAACACTTTCAGCAATGTAGCAGGATACAAGATTAACTCAAAAAAAAAATCAGTAGCCCTCTTATATACAAATGATAAAAGGGCTGAGAAAGAAATCAGAGAATCAACACCCTTCACAATAGCCACAAATACCATAACATATCTCAGAGTAACTCTAACCAAACAAGTGGAAGACTTGTATAACAAGAACTTTAATCTTTGAAGAAAGAAATTGAAGAAGACACCAGAAAGTAGAAAGACCTCCCATGCTCTTGGGTAGGCAGAATTAATATAGTAAAAATGGCAATCTTACCAAAAGCAATCTACAGATTCAACACAATGCCCATCAGAATCCCAGCAAAATTCTTCAAAGACCTTGAAAGAACGGTACCCAACTTCAGTTGGAAAAGCAAAAAACCCAGGATAGCCAAAACAATCCTGGGCAACAAAAGAACTTCTGGAGGCATCACTAACCCTGACTTCAAACTCTACTACAGAGCTACAGTACTGAAAACAGCCTGGTACTGTCATAAGAACAGACAGGAGGACCAGTGGAACGGAATAGAAGACCTGGATATCAATCCACACATCTTTGAACACCTGATATTTGATAAAGAAGCAAAAAATACCAAATGGAAAAAAGAAAGCATATTCAACAAGTGGTGCTGGCATAAGTGGATAGCAACATGTAGAAAAATGAAAATAGATCCATATCAATCACCATGCACAAAACTCAAATCCAAATGGATCAAAGACCTCAATATAAAGCCAGCCACACTGAACCTTATAGAAGAGAAAGTGGGAAGTACACTTGAATGCATTGGCATAGGGAACCACTTCCTAAATAGAATCCCAGCAGCACAGACACTGAGAGGAACAATTAATAAATGGGACCTCCTGAAACTGAAAAGCTTCTGTAAGGCAAAGAACACTGTCAACAAAACAAAACGACAGCCTACAGAATGGGAAAAGATCTTCACTAATCCCACATCAGACAGATCTCCAAAATATACAAGGAACTCAAGAAATTGGACACCAAAAGATCACATAATCCAATAAAAAAAAATGAACACAGACCTAAACAGAGAACTCTCAACAGAGGAATCTAAAATGGCTGAAAGACACTTAAGGAAATGTTCATCATCCTTAGTCATCAGAGAAATGCAAATCAAAACAACTCTGAGATTCCATCTAACACTTGTAAGAATGGCCAAGATCAAAAACACTGATGACAACTTATGCTGGAGAGGTTGTGGGGAAAAGGGAACACTTCTGCATTGCTGCTGGGAAAGCAAGCTGGTACCCCTATGGATGTCAGAGTGGCGATTTCTCAGAAAATTAGGAAACAACCTTCCTCAAGACCCAATAATACCACTTTTGGGTATATATCCAAATGAGCTCAATCGTGCCACAAGGACATGTGCTCAACTATGTTCATAGCAGCTTTATTTGTCATAGCCAGAACCTGGAAACAACATAAATGCCCCTCAATCGAAGAATGGATAAAAAAAATGTGGTACATTTACACAATGGAGTACTACACAGCAGAAAGATAACGACAGCTTGAATTTTGCAGGAAAATGGATGGAATTATAAAACATTATTTTGAGTGAGGTAACCCAGACACAAAAAGACAATTATCACATGTACTCACTCATAGGTGATTTTTAGACATAAAGAAAGCCAGCCTACAAACCACAAACCCAGAGAACTTAGACAACAATATGAACACTAAGAGAGACTTACATAGATATAATCTACATGGGAAGTAGAAAGTATAAAAAGACAAGATCTCCTGAGTAAATTGGGAGTATGGGGACCTTGTTGGAGGATTGAAAGGGGGAGGGGAGAGGCAGGGAGGAGAGCAGAGAAAAATGTAGAGCTCAATATATATCATGGAAAAAAATACAGTTGAAGCTGAGAAAAAAAAGATTTATTACATTTACTATGTATACAACATTCTTTCCATGTCTGCCTGCATGCCAGAAGAGAGCACCAGATCTTATTATAGATAGCTATGAGCCACCATGTGGTTGCTGGGAATTGAACTCAGGACCTCTGGAAGAGCAGTCAGTGCTCTTAACCTCTGAGCCATCTCTCCAGGTCTTGGTTCAGCTTTTCAAGATAGCATTTCTCTATAGCTTTGGACCCTGTCCTGGAACTCCCTCTGTAGACCAGGCAAGCCTCAAACTCACAGAGATCTGCCTGCCTCTGCTTCCAAAGTGCTGGGATTAAAGGCATGCACCACCACCGCCCAGCCTTGCCAGCTATACTTAAGTTCTCCTGTCTACCTTTTCAAACCTCTGGGTTTTATCTTTCTCTTCTATAAATCTTACTCTTACTGCGTAGGTGGCTAGATGGCTAGTCCCTGATGTCCTCCTGGCTTGTCTTTTTCTAGAGTTTTCCTCCTATCTGTATACTCCTGCCAGCCCCGCCTATCTTCCCCTGCCTCGCTATTGGCTGTTCAGCTCTTTATTAGACCATCAGGTGTTCTAGACAGTCAAAAAATCACAGCTTCACAGAGTTATACAAATGCAGCATAAACAAAAGTTACACACCTTAAAATAATATTCCTCAACAGAAAAAGAAAGTGGTGATCCAGATCTATAATCTCAGCTCTGAAAAGGCCGAAAAGGAGCATCAGTTAGAATAAGTTTACAGCCTACTTAGTGTACATGGTAAATTCCAGGCCAGTCAAGCCCTATGTAACTTATCTAAAAAACAAACAAGGATGTACTACATATGAAGTTTGTTTGTTTAAATGTATGTTCATTTTGAGATAGGGTCTGACATTGTAGCCCAGCCCTGGTCTGGAATTCACTGAAGAACAGGCTAGCCTCAAATTCCATAGAGATCCACCTAGCATCTAAATCTAGAGTGCTAGGATTAATGGCATGCACCACCTTTCCTGGCTAAAATAAATTTTTAGGAATTAGATTCAAAGATCTAGCAAATTTAGATAAGATCAGATCTAACTAGACAGTTAATTACTAATGCTATACAGATGGTGCATGGTGTATAACCACTCTGGAGTTGGAAGTCAGAGAATCAGAAATTCAAGTTTATCTTCAGCTAGAGGGTAAGTCGGGCCAGCCTGGGCTACATGAAATCCTGTCTCAAAACAAAAACAAAAACAAAAAACTAAACCTTTAATCAAAATTTAAAAAAAAAAAAAAGATTTAACCCGGGTGTGACTGAACACACCTGTAATCCAAGCACAAAGACGTCGAAGCAGGAGGTTCAGTTCAAGGTCAGCCTAGGCTACACAGGGACTTCGAAATTAGCTTGGGCTACATAAGACCCTGTATCAAAAACAAAGTATATGTATGAAATCACTCAAGTATGGCATAGTGGCCTCCACCTGCAATCCGAGCTCTCATGAAATAGAGGTAAGACGGTTGCCCAGAGAGTTTGACGCTACTTGCCTGGTGTTCGAAGAGACCAGAGGAGGGTATCATATGCCCTGGCATTGGTATTGCAGCAGTTATAAGCCTCCAAAAGGGTACTTGGGAACAGAACCCAGGTCCTACTCAAGAGCAGCAACCACAGTTCCTTTTTAAGATAATTATCACCCTTAATTTTTTTTATTTGTTTTTGACACAGGTCTCTCTGTGTAGCCCCGGCTATCCTGGAACTCGTTTGTGTAGACCAGGCTGACCTCGAACTCACAGAGGTCCGCAGAGATCCGCCTGCCTCTGCCTCCCAAGTGATGGAATTAAAGGTATGCGCCACCAACAAGCTGCTTTTGCCCAGGTTTAATGTGAGATGGCCTCCAAACCCAATTTACAATCTCCTTAGTCTTGGCTACCAGCTATAGGACTACAGTTCCCGTGAGGCCATGTGGCAGCATCGCGAGACTTGACTCGAAAGAGGCGGCGGGAACGCAGCTCTGGCCGCAGCCACAGCAGTTAGGAGGGGCGGATCCTGAGCATGGCGGATCGCTACAGTCTGGACCCCGGTCAGACACCTCGCACGATTCTGCGGCGCGTGCTGAATACAGTGGATACGCGTTCCCCAAGGCGACGACGGAGTACTCAGACTAAGTATGTGAGAGTGTTGACTGAGGAGTGGTGGCTGTATCTTCCTGTCCGGAAAGAAAAACTGAGTTTCGGTAGAGTCGGAATCACCGAGCTCTGACTATCTCCTAATCGATTCGGACTCAGCTAAGCTGTTGTGGAGGTCCACAAGAACCAGCAGTGCTGGATCTTTACAAACAAAGGATAAGGCTCTGTTTTCTAGGCTGTGTCACTCAATCCAGACCGAGGTTGTCCTGACATCTACTCCTACTCTAAGATGACTTCGCCTTTCCCAACACACAGTCCTACTCCCTGCGGCTCCCAGGGGAGGTCAGGAGGCAGGAACTGGAAGGATGCTTTTCTAGAGAACAGGGCTTTGTCCGGACTTTTCGGAGTGTCTTGAGGCTTGTGGTGAGCAGATGGTACTGAAGTTGGCATCTGTCGATCTGGAAGGATGTCGTCCTTTTCGAGAGGACAGTTGTTCATGATAAGGTGTTTCTTTTTCCCCCCATGGTACTAGTGTCTGATCCAGGGCTTTATGCCTGCTAGTTAAGCACACTACCACAGAGCTACAACTCCAACCCTTTTCCTATTTGAGACAGGGTCTCTTAAAGTTACCTTGGCAATTGTAGCCCAGCTGGTCTGTGGTGGTGCACGCCTTTAATCCCAGCACTCGAGAGGCAGAGGCAGGCTGATCTCTGGGAGTTCGAGGCCAGCCTGTTCCAGGACAGGCTCCACAACTACTGAGAAACCCTGTCTCGAAAAACCAAAAAATAAATAAATAAAAGAAAGAAAGAAACTGTAGCCCAAACAAGCTTTAAAGTAGCCATTTTTCTGCCTATGCCTCCCTGGTAACTGGGGTTACAGGCTTGGTACCACCTAGCCCTTCCTCATTCAACATGTGGTATTTATGCATTTATTTATGTGTGTGTGAGTGTGTCAGAAACCTGCAGAGTCAGTTCTCACCTTCCACCATGTGGGAGAACTCAAGATGTCAGACTCAGAAGCAAGTGCATTTATCCACTGAGCATTCTGGGCAGACCCTCGGGTATGTTTGCACCTATGAGTAATGAGGTGGGAGCTGTGCCTGGGGAACAGGATAGAGTTCTGAGATGCACTGGACTGGAGAAACAAGGCTAGGGTGACTCCTGTGCAACTTCCTGTCACACCTTGGCCCCAACTTGAAAAGTAAAGATATTTGAATTTCCTACTTGGATTGTTACTTTAAAGAATGGGATGAGATACTCTCCCAGTTTGTTCCCTGTGTGACTAACCCCTACTCATCTTTTATTCTGCTAGGCTCACCTCAGCAAACCCCACCCCATCCCCACCCACGCTAGATCAATCACAGTCCCTGTCTGCCTGTACTCAGGGCTACCCTTCATCCACTTCCTTGTTGACAATGCTGGAAATAGGGACTATGGAAGGTACAAGTGGTTTCTGGGACCCTGGCCCTGATGGAAAAGAGCTTTACACCACGATCCCCGTGGAGGCTAGCATCTGCATCCTCTAGATCCTCACCCCCACTCCCCACACAGAATTCTCAAAGCCATTTTTTTACACAGTGCACAGAGAACTCCGCTTCAGACACTTTCCTCCAAGAGGCAGGGTAGCCGAACAAAAACAACTGTCAGGAGGCATTCCTATGGAACTAGGGTAAGCCCACTCCATGAGCACTTCATGGAGCACCGAAGTCAAGTCTCTTTTTGTTTTGAAGTCTAACGTGAGGGGTTCTCAAGGCAAAAATGCAGACTGGTGGTGCTTTTATCTATAGTCAGTTGGCAGATTGGCTCATGTTCAAGCCCACGGGCACCTGGAGGAACAGACACCCCGGACTCTGCTGAAGAACATCTTACTAACTGGTAAGTGGGTATTAGCCTGCCAGTTAAAGGTAGGTGCCAGCCCAATGGCCAGCCCTATAGTATCCTTCTTCGTTATCCTTTTTCTCAGCCCTACTCTCCTTGGTATTTCTTTTTTCTTTTTTTTTTAAATATTTATTTATTCATTTATTTATTATGTATACAGTGTTCTGCCTGCATGTATGCCTGTAAGCCAGAAGAGGACACCAGAACTCATTACAGATGGCTGTGAGCCACCATGTGGTTGCTGGGAATTGAACTCAGGATCTCTAGAAGAGCAACCAGTGCTCTTAACCCCTGAGCCATCTCTCCAGCCCTCTCCTTGGTATTTCTACAGCCCCAGAATCTTCTATCATGATGCCAGACTCAGTGATGAATCCAGTACAAGTACCAGAGATGGTGGAATCTTCCAGAAGGGAAAGCAGTCTAGGAAGGTACACAGTGAAATTCTCTCATAGGTTGAGCCACCTCTTTGGGGTCCCCAGAAACTAAAATTGGACTTTCTGACCTGTCTGAGATAAACTCCATCCTTATAGCCTGGAGCTGCAACTTCCTGAACCGGAAACCCCCTCAACCCTGGCTCCAGGTCTACTAGCCACTAGCAAAAGGAAGCAAAGGCTGAGGTTGTCAGTATTTCAGCAGGAAGTGAACCAGGGGTTGTCTCTCGCTCAAGGTGAGTCCTAGGACACACCTGTGCTGTTCTTTCCCTTCTCTCTGCTGAGGAGGTTGAAGAGACCTGAGAGGGCTTCCGTGGGCCTAAGTAACTCACTGTGGATTGTTCTTTTGACAATGTCTTGATGGGCGCTGACAGAGGCACCTGGGAATGCTGATGTTTCATCCTTGACCAGGTACTGTTCCCTGTTTTGGGGTTTGATGGAGCAGAGACTTGAGGGAGGTGTTGACTCATGGGATCTTGCGATATACTTACTGTTAGTTTCAGCCTTACAGCATGGGAGCCGTATCCTAAGAGAGGAGCTCCTTTGGCAAAAAGGTGTCTCAGGCTTCCTTTGTGTCTGTTTCCATCCTAACAGCTCCTTCAACCTCAGTTTTGTCCCACCTCCTCAGTCACAGTCAGTGAAGAGACCTGGTCTGGCTCGCAGACGTCCCAAACGCCAACCTGTGGATGTAGGTGCTCTTTTGCAGGATCTGAAAAATAATTCTTTGTCCTCAGCTCTTCCAGGTAAGGTTGAGATTTCCTCTTCTAGCTTTAGGGAGACACTGGCACTCTATGATAGACAGGAAGCTTTACTAAGTTCAGGGTTGCTCCACATTTGGTGAGGTCAAAGACGCTGTATGAGCCTGGCCAGGCATCTGTGAGGAATTTCTGCTTTCTTTGCAAAGTGTACCTGGCACTTTGGTGTATTAGTCAGGGTCCTCTAGAAGAACAGAACTTAGAGAATGAATATGAATATAATATAATGAATATATATGGGATTTATCAGAATGGCTTACAGACTGTAGCTTTTACTAACAGAAGGTCCAAAAATTCAGTAGTTTAAGGAAGTAGGCTCCATTGCCAGTGAAGGACTGGACTTTGTGTGTGTGTGTGTGTGAGAGAGAGAGAGAGAGAGAGACACAGAGAGAGAACAGGCAAAGAGAGTAAGCTTCCTTCCTCCATGTCCCTTTATATAGGCTGCCAGAAGAAGGTGTGGCCCAGATTAAAGGTGGATCTTCCCACTTCAAAGATCTGGATTAGAAGTGTGTCTTCCCATGTCAAATGTTTTAATTAAAAAAACCAAAAACCTCACAAGTTTGCCCAGTCATTTGCATTTTAGTTAATTCCGGATGTAGTTAAGCTGATAACCAAGACTAGCCATCATAGCCAGGCTTGGGAGCCTCCCACAAACTTGGGAAGCAGACGCAGGTAGATCTCTGCTTTTGAAGCAAACCTGGTCTATGGAGAAAGACCCTGTCTCAAGAAGCAAACAAACAAAAAAGGCTAGGCTGTGGTGGCACACACTTTTATTCCCAGCACTCAGGAGGCAGAGGTAGGTAGATCTGAGTTCAAGGCCAGCTTGGTCTACAGAGCAAGTGCTCCAGGACAGCTAAGGCTACACAGAGAAACCCTGCCTCGAGAAAAAAAATCGCCTAGCCTTGGTGTCTCTGAGTCGTCTGTTCCTTTTCGTTTGTGAGCTGCGGGCTGAGGGTGGAGGGAAAGGGTGTATACTCTGGTGGCTAGAGCTTGTTTGAAAAACAGGTTTCACAGTCAGTTAGCACCAACCTGGGATCCTGATTCCAGAAGACAAGTTCACTATGTTTTTTTGTTTTTTGTGTTTTTTTTTTTAAACAAAACAACAAAAAACACAGGTTTTATCTCCATCCCATTGGGCAGGGCTCGGCAGGGAAGTTCACTATGTTTGAGGAAAGTGCCTAGTAGAGGAAGAAGTAGACAGTTGAGGTATGCGTGAGTAAGCAGTTTTGGAGGTGGAAGCAAGTTAGAGAGGCCTGGGAATGTCAGAAGGACGAGGAGTAGCAGCAAGGAGAGCAATGAAAGAGAAAAAACTCTGAATGTAGGTTATCTCATTATGGAGGTCACTTAGGCAGAGAAGACCCTTACATTTCACTGCCCCAGGTATTAGGTGGGCCTAAAATCTGGAGTTTATCTGGCTCTTGATCTCTAGGTGACAACCACAGAAGCCCTGTCGCTACTCTGCCAATGGATGAGGTGTTGGAAGACACCCAGCCTTTCTCACATCCCTCGGCTGGTGGCTCCCTTAGTGCATATCATTCTCTGCCCAACCCTTCTCCCTCTGGGGCTGAAGGTTCTGAAGGACTTGCTCGCCACAGGACACGAAGTGCTGGGACTGGGCTGCAGCACAGTGAGTATGAGGGGCAGCTGGCTTGGAGCCAAGCTTATCCTGGGTGAGAGTCAGCTTAGGAGTTCCCCCTCCACCCAAGAGCCGGGTCAGGGCTGGGCCAGGAGATCCTAAGTCAGTGCTACGGTGCTGCCTCGTCTTGTTCTCCCCTCAGTGAACAGAACTGGCTTGGGTACGACTCCTTTACCCTTCTCGGAACCACAGCCTCAGCTTCCAGAACTAAGAGAAGCAGTGGGATCCCAGGAGGCTGTGGAGGCCAAGGAGCAAGAAGGCTCTTCAGGGGCTGAGGATTCTCCTGGCAGGCCAGGTAAGAGGCCGAGGGTAGGTGAGTGTCATTAACTTGTTAGACACCACGATACAGAAGATTTGCCTGGGCCATTTCTGGGAACTGGTAGTTTTAGAGGCCAGGGAGAGTATAAGGGGCAATCACTTGTCTAGAGCTCTGTGAGGCCCTTAAGAATAAGAGTGGAACCGAATAGAAGACCCGGATATCAATCCACACATCTTCGAACACCTGATATTTGATAAAGAAGCAAAAAATATCAAATGGAAAAAAGAAAGCATATTTAATAAGTGGTGCTGGCATAACTGGATATCAACATGTAGAAAAATGAAAATAGACCCCTATCTATCACCATGTACAAAACT